>JAQQAE010013277.1:0-12818 GCA_029823295.1 Pseudamia nigra | reverse complement strand
ATATTAGTCCATATATAAGGCGCACCGGATTATAAGGCGCACTGTCATATTTGGACAAAATTGACGGCGTTTAGGTGTGCCTCATAATGCGGAAATTACGGTACATCAGTCTACCACCAGCGATCAGCTACTAGCTGGTTTAGGAGCGCTTCCACTGCAGGAACTTTGGGTAATTTTTACGAGGCTGGGGCCATTGGTTCGTGTCTCCACTGCATGAACCAGCGACATGGGTCAAATTACAGGACCCTTTACAAGGTCTAACCAAGTCCCTGCTTCGAGGTAGGTACTCCAAACGGCCCTGAAAACTCCAAGGCAGTGCTTAAAGGTTTACTCAATGCTGATTGGGTATACCCAGAACAAGATATAATGTCAATAGGAAAAAAGCAGCATTTTTAAATCCTTACAGAAGACAGGTAGTAAATAGCATTTGGGCTTCTTCTAAGCATCTTTACAACTCTGTCATAGTGTCTGCTGCCATGTACGAACAAAACAGAAATGCAGCAGACACCTCAGCTCGATCCATGTTTATCTTCATCCTTGATGTCGTTGTCTGCTTTTGCTCTCGGCGCGTCGTGGTTTACATCCTGCAATCACTTTAGCATGATTCAAGTTCTATTACATCAGTGATGGGTCCTACCCTGCAGTGGGGACACACCGTGGCCAAGGACTACATGAAAGGATATTCCTGTAAAGTTTCTCTTCCCCCTTTTACCGTGAAGTTCCTGCAGTGGAAACACACCTATTGCCAATGTTATCGACTGGACCTTTAACACTTAAATTTATATCTATACCACGCATACGTGTGTACTTAAGACTTCTGCGAGGATGTTTATAAAACAAAGTGTGCTGAAATCATGGATGATATTAATGCGGTGGTTCCAAAACTTTCTTTCTAGAAACCCAATTTTTAGAAATGGCAAACTGTCAGGATCAGTATAACTCTTATTGGTCTGTCAGTGGACACCATCCATAACTACACTGCTAAAATTATTACTTCTGTTATCTTCCTACAAATGGCTAAAAGTAATGTTTTAGGACTTACATTTTAATTTCGCCAACAAGCATTTCTCTACATGTATGTGGATTATCCCAAACATTCCAAATGTGTTTAACTGTGTGGTTTCAGCAGACAGCCACTCATATAATAGTGTATGCAAGTCTATCATCATAACATTATAGCACATTAAGCTCTTTAAATTAATTGTTTGTGAAAAAGGTAAGAGGTGTGATTGACAGGTATAATAGTCTCTGTGCATTTACCATTAAAAATGAGTCATGGCTGTAGCTTTGTTCTAATAGGATCATGCAGTTTAAGTCTCTAAGTTGCTGCCCAGGATCTGATGAGGCAAGATTAAATCTTTCAATCAGCGGTATAAAACTAATTTTACCTAACAAAAAAAAGAATGTGTTAGTCAGTAGAGCAGTGTTGTATTAGCTGCATGATGAACTTGAATATGAAGATGGACAGAATAACAAGGTTCTAAAAGTAAAGCCAAGAATGCACCGATCAGCCATGACATTATGACCGCTGACAGGTGAAGCAGTAATAATGTCAGTTATCTTATTACAATGGCACCTGTGAGCAGTGGTGGATAGTACTCATGCATTTACCCAGTTACATGTACTTTAGTAATATTTTCTAAAAATTGTAGTTCTGAGAGTAGTTGCTTCACTGCAGATTTTTTTTACTCTTACTCAGGTCCACGTATGGTGGAAACTAAGCAACAAAATGAGCAAAATGAACAAAATACACAAAAAAATGAGCAAAAGTAAAAAAAAAAATTATCAAGTAAATTAATAAACATGTGCAATATAAGCAATAAAATGGGAAAAAACAAAGTGTGGAAAAAAACAATAAAACACTCAAGCAATTTGAGAAGTATGATCAAAATGACACATAAAAATAAACAAAAGAAGAAAATCCACAAAAAAATTATCAAAATAATCAAGTAAATTAATCAATACAATTCAATATAACAAACAGCACTGGAAAAAAGAAATACAAAATGTGAAAAAATGAAATCAAGTAAATGAACAAAATAACCAATAAAAAAATTCAACATCATAAAGTGACTCACTACCTGAATAGTTTTTTAAGCTAAACTTTTTTTTTTTCTCCTGTTCAAGTGCTTGTTGTTATGGATACTTCTACTTAAATCATTAAAATTATGAAGTAAAAGTACTTTTACTTGAATAGTGTTTCTGTTCCCACCACTGTGGGTAGGACATATGAGGCTGCAGGTGAACATTAAGTCCTTGAAATTGATGGATTTGAAACAAAAAAATAGGACAGCATAAGGATGCAAACAACCGACACAAGAGCCAAATAGTGACGTCAAGACAACTGGGTCAAAGCATCTCAAAAACTGTGGTTCTTGTTGGGTGGTCAGAACCCCATGAGGAAGGAAGGACAACTGGATCTCAATCCAGTAGAGGATCTAAGGGAGCAAAACATTACTTGTCCTTGCTGTGTTTGCTGGTTCTGGGTCGGTGCAGTGTCTGTGGACGTCGTCCAGTGTCTGTGTTGTTTGTTGTTCTATCTCTACTCTTTTCTTTTGTCTCTCCTCTGTCCACTAATCCCAACCAGTCGAGTTAGATGGCCGTCTACCCTGAGCCACTGGTTCTGCTGGAGGTTTTTCTCTTATGGAAATAAAAAATAGTAAAATATTTGTTTGAATGCAGTGTTTTAAGCTGAAATGCATTCCATGTTATGGAGTTACTAGAGTAGTTTTTAAAGAGGTACTATTTTACTTCTGTACTGATGTATAGGAGTGCTTCTGCTTCAGCTCCAGTCACTATAATTAGAAAGTAACAATACTTTTACTCAAGTACTGTTTCTGTTTACTCCACACCCCACTGCATATGGCTTCAATTTTTAGTCTATATTTATGTACAGTCCATGCATCATTCAAAGGTGCTGAAACAAACCCACTGATAAACAGGTACCATATTTTCTGGATTAAAAGTCACTTTTTTTGCATAGTCTGGCGAGGGGAGCGACAAATCAATCAGAGTGACTTGTATTTTGAATAAATTTGACTATAGGATGTTTGTCACACTGACAGTCGCTAGAGGAGACGAGCCGTGAGCTCTCCCTTCTGGCGTGTCGCACACTAGACGCACGTTCCCTGAACAAATGCGACCTGTTCTGCAGAGCGACTAATACACGTTTTTTTCTTCTTCGTTATGCATTTTTTGGCTCATGCGACTAACATACTGGAGCGACTTATCACCCGGAAAATACAGTAATCCTAAAACCATGACAGGTAAACTTAAAACAAATGTACTACAAAAATCTTTAAAACAGACAAACAAAACTTCATAATTGTGAAATTTATAATATTATTGAATTTAAGAAATCTAAAGAGACTTTTGGGATTCAGATGTTAAAAGAACACTATAGCTCTAAGCCTACACTAAGAAAAATTTTTTAAATTCAAACAAACCAAATAAAGAGTGGAATCATGGAAAGCACAAAGCTGAGAAGCACAAAAAGTAAACTCTAAAGCTGTCAGAGAGCACAGATGTCCACCGAGGCAGTTCATTTTCTCTTCACAGTGAAAACCCACCATTATCATTTGAACCTATGCTCATTTCCCCCATAATGTTATTGAACCCAAAAATAATGTTCTTAAGTTTATTTGACCCTCATTATTACAGTAGATTGTTTGACAATGAAAACCTACCATTAGCACTTGGATCGCATACATATTATTACTTCAATAGTTATTTACCAAAAATAATATTTTCATAATGGCGGTTTTCTTCTGGATCTAACTCCGTAAATGCTAAAGATGCATCAAATCCGTGGACACATTACTGAATCAGCAGACTTTCCACTACAGTTCGGTGTCAGTTTTATGTCGATAGCTTTATTTACTACCTTACACTACAAATTTTTCCTCAAACCCCTGTAAGTATAATCATTCTGGATCACTATATCTGAAATATTGACCCCATCTGGAATCTATTATGGTGTTATAGTATATTCTTTGCCTGAATTTTCTGGGTTGTTTTTGTGCCGTTACAAGGACAAATGTTGAATTTGGTTCTTTTTCACAATTATGGTCAATCACTTAAAAATCTTCTGTATCCAGACAATAATCCAGATCACTACCACAATCTAACTGATTGGTCCTTGTGCCACTTCTGACCTATCCTGAAAATTTCATTCGAATCTGTTCAAAGCTTTTCGAGTTATGCTGTGACCAAGAAAACAAATAAATAAACTAAGGCTGACAGAAACATAACCTCCTTAATGGACATAATTATATTATTTATATTATTGAATATTAGAAATCTTAAGAGACTTTTGGGATTGAGATTTAAAAAGGATACTATTGCTCTGAGCCTATACTGAAAGAAAAATACTTTAAATTCAAACAAACCAATTAATGAGTGGAATCATGGCAAGCTCGAAGCTGAGAAGCAAAAAAAGTAAAAGACTGTGTAGCTTGAAACCACTTGGAGACAGATACACAAAAAGAACCTAAGGTCATTTTCGTGACTACGGTCTCAGAAAGCTGTGTTAACTAAATTACACCATGTTACACACTATAGATTTCTACTGCATGATTACTAAACCATTAACTGTACCTGTTCCTGCATAGTATTTGGTGCAGTTCCCATAATCAATATCTTCTTGTCTGATGTCAAACTGCGGCAGAGCAATGGCGTCCATCTGCACCGGATCCCCGGTCTGCCACATAAACTGCAGGTCGTCTGTGGTGTAGCCGACTGAATGAAAGAGGCACAGCCAAAGTCACACACAGGCAAAGGCACCAATGAAATATACATGTCCACAAATATACACACTTATATTTGTGATGGACACACTGAAATATCAATCAGTAAACTAAAACTATGATCTAAATGCACAAAGACATGCAAAGATATGTCCTTGTCAGACATTGGCTTTGGCAGACGCACTGATGTTATGTCGCTTATTTGATGTAAACAGCTTTTTAAACAAGATGCAATAAACACAGTCAGGCTCAGTTAATGATGAGACTTCAAATATAATGATGTATTCCACGTCTCTAAGTGTTCGCTGCTGAAACTGGTCTTGTGAACAGAAGCAAAAAGTTTTCATTTAGCCCAAAAACAACTGCTTTAAACAAACAACAAACATATTCCCAACTCATAAATACTGCATCTTCCAAATAGCAATAAAAATGTGCGAGCTGATGAGGTGGTCTAAGGTGGCAGTGTTATTTTAAGAAAACTCACAGCTTTCGAGTTGCATTTTGCACCTCTGTGTGTCCATAGGGAACAGCGTCAGGTCCAGGGGACACGACAGGGTTATGGACAACCTGCAAGAGGATGGCAGAGATTTGTTTTTTATTTATGACTTGTTGCGTTATGTCTGCATGATGTTGGTATAACACATAGATCTGATGTGATTTATGGATCCATTCCCATGTTGCTTTCCTGAGTCGTGCTTTTGTTCAAAATACACAGAATATGTAATGCTCTAAATTACACACAAATCGCCAGATTTATATGCAGTGCAGAACAATGCAGCTGTTGCCCCTAGATGGTATCGTTACTGCTGGAAAATGACTTTTATATCAAATGTTTTGCATAGATCTGAGCGATATGGCCTAAGAATTTTCACATCGGATATTGATATTTATCATATTAAATGGCAAACCAGTATTTCTTTTAAGTGTGGCTGTAATTATTCATAAAAGAAAGAAAAAATGAGCTTAAGATGCATAATAATGTGAAGGATGCAAGAGGTACAAACAGCAAAAAATGGCAAAAATGTAAAGGATCTAATATACAAGGGGTTGCAATCTGTGGCTCCACTATCCCCTCCACTGTGGCTAACAAAATAATCCACAAACTGAACAAAATAGCCATGTAAAAAAATAATATTGAGTTATGAAATGACTTAAAAGATGAACAAAATAATAAAAAAATTAATAAAACAAGGGCCAAGATGTAAAATTACAGGAACAAAAAAAAAGAAAATGAATAAAAATATCACACAAAACTAAATGAAACAAAAAAGAAAATGGACAAAAATGATTAATATAAACACACATTTAGCTCTACCTGGTGAGCTAAAGGGGAGCCCCATTAAAAAGTTTTTAAAAAAGGTTATATTACTAAACACAAGTCCTGACAAAGGATAGATTTATAACATTTGACAGTTGTGCAGCTTGACCTGCTCAGTTTTTAACAGCAGCCAAAGCAAAGAGTTTAATATTAAAATGATATATGTCCATGTCTGGGTACTCCGGCTTCCTCCCACAACCAAAAACATGCACTAGGGGTTAGGGTAACAAGTCATTGTAAACTGTCCATAGGTATGAATGTGAGTGTGAATGGTTTATTGTCTCTACATGTCAGCCCTGTGATGAACTGGTGACTCCAGTCAGAAGTGAAACTTGGAAAGTTGGAGCAACCCCACAAACCACGACTTTACAACTCAACATGGCTACCACTGAAAACAACTGAATGAAGGCAGGTAATTTTTGGTGGCCTCACATTACCTCAGCCACATGCATAGCACCATTCATTTTTTATCCATCGCATGTTACAACACTGTTTATATTTGTACATTGTCACACACAGATGTTATCATACAGACTGCACGTGTTTGGAAGTTGTCTGTACTCTGAATGAGCCGGCTTTCCAGTACACATCCAAGTTTTTTCAACTTTGCAGCTAAAATGCAAGTTTACATCACTTGCAGTTCCAACCTCCGAATTCCAATGTGACTGGAACGCGCTGTAAAATTAGCAACCCAGAAAAACCTGCACGTGTGCATAAGTGATACTTGTCTACTGAATTGTTACGGTGATGAATCCTTACCTCATACTGATGAGGACGTCTCCATTCCGGAAAATGAACAGAAGGATGTTCTCCTGAGTAACGTCATGGAAGTTGGCGCTCTTCTCGTTAGCGAAGAACAGATCAGGTTTCCAGAGACACTTGAACATTTTGGGATCCACGGTGAGGGAGTCGGACTTGAAATCCTGGGGCAGCTTCAGCCTGGGGTCATTCCAGCGCTGACGGAGGAAGATGTTCACCCTGTAGTCCTGGTGGAGTCGGAGAGCAGATGAGGAAGACTCAAAACATGTCCATAATATGCATAATGTATATATTACTGGACAAAGTGACTGTGACGTCAACCCATTAGTTTCTGAAGGGCCGTTTTGAGGCCAATCGAGTTGTCACTTCCTGGACGGCATGTTGGAGCCAAAAACAGGATGTAACCATATTTGGCACGGTAGCGGGGCTGAGGAAGCGTTTGTGCCAGGGGACTCATGGGAGAGCTAACATTAGCCGCTATCTTACAGATGTGGTAAAACTTCACTATGCAGTGTCAAACAAAGTCATACTGTATCATTTCAGGGGCAACGGGACATTTACTGTACATCAGTATTAGCACCATGTACATTTGCCCCTCAATAAACTAGTCATAATAAGTTATGTTTTACATAATTTTGACTGTTTGTGCTTTCAGTAAATTTACATATGTTATATATCATCTTCAGGCTGTTTGGTTGGCTGTAACCAGGCTTTGAATAAATAATGACATGTTTGTTCATTTTGGGGTTTTTTGTTCATGTTTGTTCATTTTTTAAATATTGTTTATATTCTGTTTTAATTCATTCTCTTGGTGTGTCTGTTTTTTTTTCATTACTTTGTCCCTATTGTTTGAGTTTATTCATTTTAGCGCTTTTTTGCTGACTTTCTTGAATATTTTGTTAAATATTTGTTCGTTTTCTCAATTATTTCCATTCATTTTTGAGTTTATTTTGTTCCTTTTCTTTTCCATTTCTTGATTATTTTGGTCATAATTTTTTAAGAGTTTTCATGATAACTTTGTTAATTTTTTTGATATTCTTTAGTATTTTGTCTATTATTGTATATTTTCACTTTGCTTTTTTCATTTTCTTGACTATTTCATTAACTTTTCTTATTATTTCATTCATTTTCATTTTGTACATTTTGTTCAATTTGGTGCTTTTTTATGGCTTTCTTGAATACTTTGTTCAATATTTGTTCATTTTCCTAATTATTTGCATTTATTTTTGTTTGTTTTGTCTCTTTCTTCTTTCCTTTTTAATTTTTTGATTATGTTGTTCATCATCATTCATAATTTTCATGATTACTCTGTTAATTTCATTGATATTCTTAATTATTTTGTCAATTTTTCTTTTGTTCATTTACTTAACTATTTTGTTAACTTTTCTTTAATATTTTGTTCATTTTTCATAACTTCCTTATTTTAATTTTATTTTGTCCCTATTGTTCAATTTTATTTTGTCAGTTATTGCTGTTTTATTGTCATTTTCTCAGTTATGTTGATTTTTTTTTATTTCATGGATAGTTTTGGTCGTTTGTGGTATTTATTTTCATTATTTATTTCACAGCTGTGCTCAGTTTGTTGCTTCTTTTTTCATTTTTCATCATTTTCTTGTTTATTTAGTTTCTTCTTCATTAATTTTCTTTAATGTCATCATTTTTGTCAATTTTCTTGATTATGTTGTTCATTTGTGGATTACCTTGCTAATTTATGTTATTATTATTATTATTATTATTATTATTATTGTTGTTATTAATAACAATAATAATAATAATAACATCAGTTCATTTAGTTCATTTTATTATTGTTGTTTTTTCATGATCTTAATGTTTTTGTTTCCTTCATAACCTTATGCAGAAGACTGATGCACAAGCAATTCACCAGAACACAGAGAATAAACTGTTCAATGCTCAATATTTCCAGAGGATCCAGAGATGACTGACTAAAAATATCTTTGCAACATTTAAACAAACCCCTACGCCCTGAACATATGTATCTTTATATTCGATTCAGATTTGCAGCAGAGCTTTAAAACAGCTGTTCTGCCTCAGCAACACATTAACACCTCCAACTTTTTTCATTTGACACATTTCCATACACCGTTTCTTTGCACAAAAACAATTCTCATCGTTATATTGAGTGATATTTTGCAGCTGCTCTGAAAAAAGTTGTTTTGACATATCGCCATGTAGCAAACAGGATCAAATGTGGACGTATCATATACCAAGCAGCTCCTTAATTAGCTTTGTAATGAAGCTTGTGCATGACCGTCAGTGGGGAAAATGTCACTCTGAGGGGGCTCGGGGATGTTTGGACGGACATTGGGCCTCAGGCTGATCAGGGACCAGGTGTTAATATCGACTATTAATGCAGAGGGTGAAGATGGATGATATGTCAAGTAAAGACGCCAAAATAGCAGCTGTGTGCACCTGGTTTTAAAGGACATTATGTTTGATACTAGGACTGTTTTAAGTATGTATTACAGTAATTTTCATAAACTGTTAAAAGCATACATTTGTTATGACCAGAGATGGATAGTTGAATAATAATCATTTCCAAAAATGTACTACTGTACTTCTGAGAGTGGTTGTATTACAGATGTTTATGGTGAAAAAAGGCACTTCTGCTCAGTTACATTTGGCCACAACTCACTGAGTAGGAGTAAAATACATGAGATGCAGCAAATTTGCACAAAAAAATTTAATTAATTAAATTACCAAAACAATGAACAAAATAAACTCAAATCAACTAAAAAATGAATAAAATAAAATTGAACAAAATACACAACAAAGTCAGCAAAAGTAAAAAGAAAATCAAGTAAATTAATAAAAAATTACACTATAACAGTGAAATTTAAAAAAATCAACAAATACACAACAAAATGAGCAAAAATGAAGTAAATTAACAACAATCAAAATAATCAACAAAAATCCACCAAATACACAACAAAGTTAGCAAAAGTAAAAAACAATAATCAAGTAAATTAAAAAATGTACAATTTATTATCGGCCGGGCCGATTATCGACGCCAATATTTGGAATTTTGACGTATATCAGTATCGGTGTTGTTTTTTAATCTAACAGGCCGATATCAAGAAAACAATTAAAAACTGGGTTATTTCGGCTCAGTCGCCCCACTTTCTCTATCCTGCCGCTTCTGTCTCCAGCTTTGTTCCGCCCACGGTGCCATCTGATTGGTTAAGCAAGCCACAGTATGTGTAAGCCGTGTGTGTGTGTCCTCACACGCACAGGGCAAAGACGTAATGTTTTCTCATGAGGAAAAGTTCGGGAGAGCAAACACATGTATCAAAGGTAAATGCAGAAAACTCTCCCGAAATTGTAATAAACATCCCTCTATATCTACTAACATTGCAGTGTGCAGCAGAATAACATAACAGAGTAAACATTAGCTGACACTTACGTACCTCCCGACATGTCTGTGAATTATTTGAAAGAAGCTGCTAATAATATCGACAGTCAAACAGTCCGTGATAGTAAAATCATGTGTGTGATTCAGAGAGAGCACGTAAAAAACTCAATTCACTTGTTTTCCTGTAGGGAAACACATTAAGGTGGAGGCTGATTAGTTTTTACCATAACATTAGTTCACTGATCTGACTGTAAACACTCAGCAGACTATGCATTATCAATGGGTTGAATGTATGTAATGTGGAGAACAGTGTGTTTGCGTGTAAGTCATATGAAAAACTCTACAGCTCATGACTACTACAATAACTTGTGAGTCTAGGATCCCTGTATTTCTGGAGCTACTTATTTTCTATATGTTTGGTGAAACGAACATGCTTTAGGCATTTAAACAAAGTTAAGTTTTTATAGTATCCAACATTTTTACACCAATTTGTACACTTTTACAGCAAATAAATATCGGCTCCAAATATCAGTTATCGGCCTCCTTAACTACTAATAATCGTATTGGCATGGCCTGAAAAACCCATATCGGTGGATCACTACAATTTATCAATGAAATTTTTTTAAAAACCTAGTAAATTAAACATGTACAGTATAACCAACAAAACTGGAAAAAAAATCAACAAAGGAGCAAATATTAACAAAATAATCAAGTAAATGAACAAAAAATGATCAAAATAACCATAAAACTGTACAAAAGTCAAGTAGCAGATAAAGTAATAAAACTGTACAAGAAAACTGACAAATATAATGAAAAACAATAAAACCTTTACATGATGTAATTATAGAAAAAATACATTTTTGGACTAGAGTAGTCTTATACAGCAAACTTTTTTACTCTTACTCAAGTAAATTATTTTTAAAAGTACTTCTACTTCTACTTGAGTCATTATAATTATAAAGTAACAGTACTTTTACTTTAGTACTGTTTCTGTTTACCCACCCCTGGTTATTACTTATGTGCTGTATTTAAATTGTAATAGAGGCAATTATTTTCTGTAAAACACTGAAACTAAGGGTTGAGACCCCAGATGGAGCCTTTTTTACAAAGCTGGCTATTTGTCTATTAGTTTTTTTTTCTTTATTTTCATCATTATATTGTTCATTTGGTGGAATATTATGTTTATTTGTTATTATTAGTATACGTATTCTGAGTTAGTTTTTGTTCTTATCATTCATTACTTTATTGTTTGGTTCATTTTTGTCAATTTGCTGATTATTTAATTAGTTTTGTGCTTATATAGTAGCTTTTGTTCAATTCTATTCATTTTAGTTTTTATTTTGATCATTTTGTATTCATTCTCCTGATTACTGTGTTCATTTTGGTCATGTTCTTGATTTACTTTCCTAATTAATTTGTTCATATAAGGTTTTATTTTAAACCTTTTTTCTTCTTTTTCTGATTGGTTTGTTGGGTTTTGTTCATACTCTTGATTATTACATTTATTGATGTGGTTGTTTTTGTTCATTTTGGATTTTATTTTGTCCATTTTTTGTTTACTTTAGAGTTTTATTGGAATCATTTATCGTTCAATTTCCTGACATACTTGCTCATTTTTTATTCTTAAATATCTTGATAATTTTTGCACATGTTTCTTGAACATTTTTAACGTGTTTTTGTTCATTTTGGTGCTAATTTTGAGTATTTTTTGAACATTTGTAGATTTTCTTGAATATTTTATTTCATTTTGTCTTCATTATCTAGTATTTGTTTATTTTGGCTTATTTTGTTTTTGGTTTTATTAATATTTGTTTATTAGCATAATTATTGTGCCCAATGTTCTTCATTTTGTTGTGTTATATTTAATTTATTCTTATTGTGTGGTGTTATTTTTTTCATTGTGTGAATATTTTGTACATTTTATGTTATTATGTGTAGTTTCAGTTTATTTTTTGCTCAGTTTGTTAATATTTCCTTTATTTATTGTTAAATTTCTTTTCATTAATTCATTTTTTTATTTCTTAAGAAAATTAAGAATATAGGTTCACTGTTCTTACTTCTACAGTTAATCAGTAAAAAACAAAAAATTGGGATTGGGTCCCAGGGAGACAACACATTATTATTACTGTTATTTTTATCTTGAGCTGCAAAAGTTTGCAAAACACTGATTTAAGATACAGAAAGATCTCTAGGAATTTTCTCCAGCTATTGTTTCTCCTAAAAGTTTAAAGATGAACATTCACCGCATCACGGAACAGGTAAAAAACACTGAGACACAAAACGCCTTCAGGAGCTTTCTTCGGATCAGTCAGTCTGTCATTCAACAACACCTGAACAAAACTTATGCCTTCCAACCAAACATGCATTAAACAACGATGTCAAAAGATATGTTTTATCCCTATTTTTTAGATTTTTTTTTTTTTTCCTCTTGGGGGACAGTTTCGATGAAAAACCTGTATGAAATATTGCACCAATACCAGGAAAAAGCAGGTAAATGTGTCCCTCCCTGTGCACTGTCCTCTTTCTGTCGGAGTCTGTGTCCTCTATCTCATTTACCGTATTTTCCGGACTATAAGGCGCATCTAAAAGCCGTCAATTTTGTCCAAATATGACACTGCGCCTTATA
>JAQQAE010013276.1:0-12818 GCA_029823295.1 Pseudamia nigra | reverse complement strand
GGGGTGTGTAATACATACTGTATATGGGAGTTTGTCATGGGTCCAGAACGGATTAATTAATTTTACATGTATTTTTACGAAAAAAGTCGCATCGGACAACAACTGATTCGGATAAAGGCCGTGATGCCAGAAGGGATTGTCGTCATTATCCGAGGCACCACTGTATTTGTAAAGAGAAAATGTGTTGTGTGGAAAAAAAGGAACAAAATTATCACCAGAACAAACAAAATACTTAAAAATGAAAACAATGAACATTGAAGAAAAAAAAACAGGATGAAAATGATCTTCATCTTGAACAAAATAACAGAGAAAATGAGCAAAATAATTCAGAAAATGAAAAAAAATCATCAATATCAACAAAACTGTACAAAAAGAAGCAAAACTATCTACAAAATGAACAAAGAACAAGTTGAACAAAAATAACCAAGAAAATGAAGAAATGTGAAGGAAAAATGAACAAATCTGAAGAAAAATCAACAAATGTGAAAGAAAAATGAACAAATCGGAAGTAAAAATAAACAAATCTAAAGAAAAAATGAAGAAATCTGAAGGAAAAATGAAAAGTCGTCCTGCAAAAGCAACAAAATGAGCCAAGAATAAGCAAAAAGAAAAAAAAAACAAGTAAATGAGCAAAAATGAACAGTATGATGAAGAAATGGAGCAAATAAAAAAAGGTTTAAAAAATGTAATGAATTAAATAAACCACAAAAATCAGCAAATCACCCAAAAAAGATCAAATGAATCTGTTCTGTGATTTAAAGTTACTCACTACCTGAAGTACTTTTATTTATGAGTACTTCTACTTCCTTTTACTCCAGTACTGATTCTACTCCCTGGGGTTTCCACACCACACAGCTTCTCTTTACAAATATAAGACACAGGATCAATTTGACCTGAAAACCAGACAAGGGTTGAACTAACTCTAAAGTTATTTTATGTATTATGATAAACAGTGAACAATGGCACCTGGTTCTTCCAGGGTTTCACCTCACCAATTGTTTTTCACAGGTCTGCTGAGCCTCTTTTATTACGTCTTCCAGCTGAAACATGGCTGTTAGCTGATGTTGTCTTGTTGTGCTTGTTGTGTCTCGTCTCGTCTTGTTGTTTTGCTCTCGACTACAGGTGGACACGGACGTTTACCTGTGGTTAAATTGTCCGGACAGTGTGTGTTATTACTGACCTGTCTTGAAACTGGGCATTCTCATCTGGATTAATCAGGTGAGATCTGTTGTTTACATCAGATTCCCATCTGATGAAGTAAGTGACTACAGGACCAGTACAACTGAATGCTACTCTACAAAGACATTCACTGTATGTCTGTGTTCATATGAATGTGTACAGTTGCTGCAGCTTTGCTTTATCTGCATGGAACCAGGGGGGCACTGCATTTGCACCGACCAGCAGCCTCCGACAACAGCTGCAGTGAAAGGAACAATGAGAAAAAAGCCTGTTCTAAAATTCTGTTTCGAGCTGAGAAAACGATGGAAACAATGGCACTAAACCCCACGCAGAAGGGTTTTCTACAAAGTAACACAAGGACTGAAGACATATTTCAAACTGTCACACAGTGCAAACCTGCTGTGTGAACAACCTGACACTTACATTCTGTTTTATTCAGTTCTTTGACAATTATTTGTTCATTTTGTTTATTGTTTCATTTCATTTTGTCAATTTTCTTGATCATTTTGGTCACTTTTTTATGTTGCTCATTGTTTCATTATTTTGTTGCTTGTTAGATGCGTTTTTATGTCGTTCGGTTGATTTAGTGCTATCACGACATTAAATCAAAATCAACAAATTAAGCAATAAAATGAACAAAAATGAACCCAAATGTGACAAAGAATGCCCACATTGAACATCCCCCCACCACCCCCACACACACACACACACTCACTCTGAAATCTACACCTATTGTATATTTTGACATATGAACAAAACATCTAACCAGTATTGAAACAACCACTTGAGCAAGTCCCAAAACATTTTTTGTCTTTATTTTAATTTATTTGTATTTTTTTTACATTTATTTGCTCTCGCTAGCCATGTCAGTTGTATCATTATTATTATTTTTATGTAGCTTGACAACACGCATTTGCCTCGAGGAGCTTTACAGGCTGTATCCTGCCACAGGACTGAAAAATATTTAAATGCACCAACAACCATTCAGGTGCATTGGAGGTCCATGGCTGTGGCCTCTAGTCAATGCTAAACCCTGCAGATATTACAGAAATGCCATGCATAAAATCAAATGTAACTTTGGCATCCTTTTGGCCTCTTAGCAAAAAGACAAATTCAAATTCAGCTTTAACCCAGGCAACTTATTTTGTGCACATTAAATAATCACCTAATTAAGTCAGAATTTCAAAAGATTTACTGTGCATTGCATTTAATTTGATATTGCTTTGGTGTGAAATGATAACATTACTTCTCAAATCCAATCAAAGTAGAGTTTTGTGGTACTTAATAAGAAAGGTGATGTTTTGCTGAATATACCATTCATACCCGCTTTTTAGCCAACCTTATTTTAAGCCTAAATAATTTGTTAGTGACTCATTTTGCTCAATGACACCAGAGTCAGATTTCCTTTGGTTTGTGTTCGACTATAAACTGCTGAGTGGTTCATGCTCTCGTTGGGTTATCTCTTTAAATACAGTTGGGGGTGGGAAAATTGTGCAAAATCCAGCACGGATGGCTACTTTGAGGATGTCCACAGACACGGTTGTCATCATATACGTAGGAAAAGGCCGATGGGAGTGGTCTCTGCCGAGATGATGAGCTGTCAATGAATGGTTCGATGAGTTTCAAAATAATGGGAATCATATGCTGTGGCCTTCACCATCACCACTTCTCAGGCCAGTTTAAGACCTGTGGGAGGTTGTGGATGGACGTGTGAGACGGTGCTCTGCACCTCCGTGATCAAAACGCCTAATGAGGGAATAGGTTCTGATAGGATTGAGTTTCCCCCTGCATTGGCGATCACAGACTTGAATCAGTCTCAAGGCGTATTGAGGATATTCTATTCCCATGTGATTGACAAACATAAGACTTTAACATTGTTTTTATTCTCATTTGTCACCTCTGTGTAATAAGAGCTTTTGAATTATATACAAAGTGTCGAGCGTAATATATTTTGGTGATATAGCCAAACTGATTTGAACTGTACTCATTTTTACCCTGAATTAGATGTGCGCTGCATTACATTCTATCTATAACTTAATCTGCCTTTTTACATATATATTGTTAATTTATATAATCTGAAATGCATTGTATTTTTGATTTCCATTCTGATCCAATGTATACAAAAGCCATCTCTGCCAGTAGTCAACAAAATGAATAGAAATCAACAAAATGAACAAAAAAGAACCGAAATTAACAAAATAATCCCCTCAATAAACATAATAGTCAAGAAAATGAAAAGAGAATAAATCATTGTGCAAAATGTGACAAAATAATAAGTGAAATGACCAAAAATCAACAAAATAAGGAAAAGGAACCGCAAATAATTTAAACAATCCCAAAATGAAACTTTTTTTTTTAAAGTCAAGAAAATGAGCAAAGAACATTGTTTTTCATTTCATTTGTCATGCCTCTGCATATTGGGAGCTTTTGAATCAGTTGCAGTTTAGTTTAGCGGCGCTAAAGAGTGTAACGTATTTTAGCAATTTAGTAGGATTTGTTTGCCAGATTGAGGATTTTGAGCAGCACTCAATGTCTTTGTGTTTACCCTGAGTTAGATTTGCACACAAATCTGTAACTTAGTGTACCTTATTACATATATTTGTTCTAATATACATACTGTAATCCGAAATGTGTTGTATTCTTGATTTAAGTACTGATTAAAATAAAATAGCCAGACCTGCCAACAATCAACAAAATTCGTAGAAATCAACAAAATGAAGCAAGCTAAAATTTTATTAAAAATGAACACAAAACAAACAAAATAATCCCCTCAATAAACAAAATAGTTAAGAAAAAGACCAAAGAATAAAGCAGTGCACAAAATCGGACCAAATAATAAATGAAATGATCAAAAAGTTCCCAAAAATGTAAAAAGTGCTCAAGAAAATGAACAAAGAACATTGTGTTTTGAGAGATTTTGAATCACTTGCAGTTCTGTCTAGAGTCTAGGCTGTGCTAAAGAGCGTAATATATTTTGGTGATAAAGCAAGGTTTATTTGCCAGGTTAAGGATTTTGAGTTGTACTCAAAGAGTTAAGAAAGTGAACACATGTAGAATAAATCAAAACAAAATGAGACAGAGTATGCAACAAAATGAAGGAAAAGGAACCCAAAAGGAATGAAACAATCCAAAAAATGAAATTAAAAAATAGTCAAGAAAATGAACAAAAAATGTTGTTTTTTTTTTTTATTTGATTTGATTTGGTTTAGATTAGAGCGTAGGTCATGCTAAAGAGTGTAATACATTTTGGTGATATAGCAGGATTTATGGCCAGACTGAGGATTTTGAGCTGTACTTGATGTCTATATTTTCACTCTGAAATAGACTTACTACTACCTACCCACTTACTACTACTTTATGACATGTATACTTTTAATTCACATAAATGCAGTATATTGTTGAGTTATATACTGCTCAAATGTATGAAAAAGTCAATTCTGCCATCCTGGTGCTTTCCTTGCTCTTGGGCGTGAAAGGTCTCATCTGGCTAGTTGGTCAGTGAGCATCATTTCCTATTCATCTCAGTCAATCATGGACATAATTTACCTTCAAACTGAGATTTGAAGGCTCATTTCTCCATGCTGTTGCTACAGTATATTAAGTCTGCAGCACTGGCAGACTTACATCAGAATTTGAGTTAAATTCACACCAACTGAAATTAGGATTTGACTTCTAGGTGTTTATCTTTTTTTTTTTGCTGAGGATCAGCATCATCCTTAAAACAACAGTGAGGTGTCCAAATGTCTGCGATAAAAAATAAAGTATCAGTCACTGCTGAGCAGATCTTCTCTGTAGGAAGTTGAAAGAAACAACACTGATTTTTTAGACTCCCTAGTACAAGACTTTTGTTAATAATTAGGTTGTGCAGTGTTGATTTATCAATCAGTGTTTCCATCCAGCGGACTTATGGATAATTATTATAATTAAAACTGAAGCATGAGGAGTAATTTAACATGAAGGAAGTCTCTGCGGTTCCATCCTAAGCAAAATATACCCTGCTGATATTTAATTGTGCAATGTTCTATAATGTTAATTTTTTTCATGATTGAGCAGAAACATAGCCCAAGAAAAATAATTAATGCCATTTTGCAACACTGCACTCAGCGTGCTTTTTTAATTATGCTAAATCATTCTTGTTGATTTGTATTTGCTGTTTCAGTTTTAGACTTTGCTTTAATTTCCAGTTTACTAAAAGTACAGGCTTTTAAATGTAAGTCAGGCAGTTCCTGGAATCGGGTGGTGATAGATAAAAGAAGTAAGCAGCCACCATGGAGATAATAGGTTATTTTCTGTGACAAGGTGCTGTTGATAAAAGCCTGCACTCCACTGTAGTGATCAGCTGTCAGATTGACGGATTTGAAAATGTCGCAAGATGCTGCTGCCCTAAATTAACGTTGTGCAGAAGCACTGAGGTTGAACTGTTTGGTGCCGAAAAAGACCCTGATGTGAATTCTGATTGATCTGAGTTTTTGGGATGGATTATGCAGACAGTCCTGCCTGAGTGTGGACTGAAATAAAAATCCCCCGCAGTAAGTGTTCATGGGGTAATCAGCACTAGAAATAACAAAGTCTGTTCATGTTGTCCTGTTTTTTTTCAGGCTGCACTGGGAAGCAAAATAATATTTTTTAAAAACAATAATGACCAAATTCTGTTGAACATTGGTGTAAGATTTCTCCTCTTGTTAAATCCTATTGTCTTTGATTTTGCTTACTTAAGTAGAAATTATAAATTGTAGCCAATATGTTGTTTATTTGCCAAAGTTACTAATTATCATGTAAACTGTTGAGGACAAAAAATATTAT
The DNA here is from genome assembly GCA_029823295.1 of Pseudamia nigra. Classification (NCBI taxonomy): domain Eukaryota; kingdom Metazoa; phylum Chordata; class Actinopteri; order Kurtiformes; family Apogonidae; genus Pseudamia; species Pseudamia nigra. Next base: position 6,836 of record JAQQAE010013276.1, on the reverse strand, counting down.
GCCTTCTCTGTATTAGATTTTAAGCTAAAGATAATTTACCTCAGCAAGAATTTTGAAAGGCATGTTTCCTCATGTGTTTAATGTGCCAGCGTTACTGAATATCAATTTTTGTTTCTGCTCGTTCTTCAGTATTTTCTGTCATGCTTTGTTGCTGTTGAAAACCATTCTTGAGCAAAATTCAGTTTCAGATCTATCAGTAAGGTCACCCAACAGCAGATTTGTAAATGTGGATATAAAGATGATAATGAAGTCAAAAGCAGTAACTTAAAAACCTGTAACTGTTGAACAGAACAAATGTTCAATTGATGAGTACACTTATCTGGATGAGTGAACATCATACTCTGTAAATGATTCATAAATGTGTGTCATATACATCTTGGAGCCTTTCCACTTCAGAGGACACTTTCAGAGATCATACAGGTGCATTTTACAAAAACTGAATAGTATGGAAAAGTTAATTATTTCTCAGAATTTAATTCAACTAGTGGATGTTTAATATATTTTATTTGTTACACACAAACTGAAATAATTCAAGCCTCTTTAGTTTTAATCTGCAGCTCATGTAAATGAAGAAACCCAGTATGTCAAAATATGAATAATTAATATTTCACAAGATCAATTAATGAAAAAAATAGACTCATTTATTTTTTCACCCCATTTCCTGGACTTGTCTGTGTGGTGTTCGTGCACTGCCTCAGTCCCCTCCTTGAAGCTCCCCAAGTTCTCGAATTGTATTTTTTCTCCAGGCTGTGCTCATCCTTGTTCGTTCACCTTCCCCTACCACACTTTGTCCTTCCAGTCGACTTTCCACGAATCTGCTCTGATGCAGCACTCTGTGAACAGGAATGATCTTCTGTGGCTTCTCCTCCTTGTGGACACTGTCACGTCAGCAGTCTTTGCCATGATTGCAGTAGTGTGTACTAAGCTCAACTGTAAGATTCATGGTATTTACGTATGCTGCATACATAGTGATTCAGTCAAAGTTTAAATGAAATATTCTAATGTTTTGAGATGCATTTTTATATTTTCTTGAGGCTGTACTTATCAAATGTGTAATGAGTCTAGAATATGTACAGCTGAGGCCAAAAATCCAACTACTTGTAGCAACATTTGCCAAGGCTTTAAAGTGTCTGAACTGATTTACTTGATCAAGGAAACACTTTACAAATCACTCAAAATTCTGCAATTTGGTGGTTGCTTTTTTAAATGGATACCTTTAGTTCACTACAGTATATATACGATGTGCTTTTTTCTTCCCTACAGCACTCAAAGCGCTTTACACTGCTCTCCATTTACCCATTCACGCACACAAGTGTTTGAAGAAGAATAGTGAATTGTCACTGGGAGCAACTTGGGGTTCAGTGTTCAGACATGAACAGCCGGGGATTGAACCATCTACCCTCTGGTTCATGAACGACCTGTTTTACTGAGCCAGAGCTTACCCGAATGCAGTTTTAGCACTGTATGATTCGCAGTGTAATTTGGCTGCTGATGAAATTTGCCAAATACTGTCTCACTTACTGGTCTCCTGACAACACCACTTATGAAGTTAACGTTGATGTTCAATTTATTACATTCCATGGCATTTTTACTGAATTATACCAGTCACACTGCCATGCACCTTAACTAAAATACCACAATTTTCTTTAAATTCCGGTATTTAAATTCCGGTATTGGCTGAAACCAATACCGGAGAAGAATCACCCATAAAATGCAGCATTTGAAATATGTTTATGTGTATATATTTTCATGTGGATTGTCACCAGTATTAATTAAGTGATTAATCCCACTTAAAGGTAACATATGCAACTTTCATTCCTAAAATCAGTAACTACGTAGATTCATCCGTTTTAAATTTTTAAACACCATTAATCTAATACTGTTCCCCTGCACTTGAGAGACACTTACCACCGAACCTCTGCACAGGAAACCAGTACAATCTGCATAGGAATACTGTCGATTTTTGTATATAGCTTATTTTTGCTTGTGGGGGTTTTTTGTGCTTGGCGATGTTTGGGTGCAGCTGACTTGAAAATAAGGTCAGATTACATGTGGGCAACAATTGTGTGACTGCAGCTGATATTACATTTGAGCTTGGTTATGTATGCTGTCATTACAATTTGGAACTGTCTCACTTACTGGTCTCCTGACAACACCACTTATGAAGTTAACGTTGATGTTCAATTTATTACATTCCATGGCATTTTTACTGAATTATACCAGTCACACTGCCATGCACCTTAACTAAAATACCACTGTTTTCTTTAAATTCCGGTATTGGTTTCAGCCAATACCGGAAAAGAATCACCTATAAAATGCAGCATTTGAAATATGTTTCTGTGTATATATTTTCATGTGGATTGTCACCAGTATTAATTAAGTGATTAATCCCACTGTATGATTCTCAGTGTAATTTGGCTGCTGATGAAATTTGCCAAATACTGTCTCACTTACTGGTCTCCTGACAACACCGCATATGAAGTTAACGTTGATGTTCAATTTATTACATTCCAGGGCATTTTTACGGAATTAAACCAGTCACACTGCCATGCACCTTAACTAAAATACCACTATTTTCTTTAAGCATAAGGGTTTTCCGGTAGAGCTGTCACCTCTATTTTGGTGTGTACTGCTCTGTCTTTTGAGTATCCAAGCAACCTTTTCCATCTAATCTGGCAGTGCACCGTTCAGTTCCCTGTTTTGCCTTAAAATAAATTTAGACTGCACAATTAATTATATCACAGTCGTAATTTCAATATTAGGCCATGCAACTACATAATCAGCCAAGGCTGTAATTTAAAGGCCCTGGTTTAGGCTGATCTAATGCAAAAAGAAAGTATCTTTATGGTGAATCTCTGTGTGGCATATAATGACAACCACCAACAGGTACTGTGTAAAGCATGCTGTAAAAAGGAAAGTCACATTTTTTTGTATTCAAATTCTTTTTTGTTTGTATGTTGCATGATGATTTTTTGACATTTTAAATAAGTAATAATTTATTTCTTTGATAACCAAACAAATTAACTTGAATAAATATTGTCCAAAAATAGTGGCAGTATCTTTTTTCAAAAAGTACCTACACACTGTTCAAGTGTCTCCATGTCATTTTAACTCAACATGACTACAGCCCACTGAAAAATTGCAACAGTGGTATCAGCAAGGGTTGATTATGGTGTGGGTTGGTGTGTGTGTGTGTGTTTTCCTGATACTGCTACAGCAATATTTTAAAAACTGTGTCGGTGCCTAAACAGCACCTGAATTGATACTTTAAAGGAGAGTGGAAAAAATAAAATGATGGTTTGTCACACAAAAAAACATTATTTCCCCTTTGAACTTTAAATTAAGCAACATATAAACTCTGGTCACCTTTGGTCTATTGTGGTGTCTTACTTCATTATCAAGTTTATCCTGATATTACACATGCACAAACATGAATGAATGAAACTTGCAAATGTCCACCTTTAGCTTCGCTGTTCTTGCAGGAATGTGAATACAAATTCAGGAAAACTGTCCACAGTACAAGCACATAAAAATTAGGTGAAAAGCCATATTTAATGCAACATCCATTCCTGTGGCAAAAAGTAAAACAAACAAAAGAGATGTGCTGAATGAAAGCTGGGTTAGTCACTAGATCTAACAATTTCTGTCTCATATAAGTCATATCATTTAAGCACAAACAGAGGTAACATTTAATGCTAACATGTTTTTTATTTATGGACGTTACACTCTGCTAAAACAACAAAACCAAGGTGCTGGCCATCAACTTCTCCCAGTTTGTGGGGCATACAGCATTAGACTGAAGTGCAAGCGGGCACTGGAATGCCAGGCTGCATTTTATGCCCTGAACACTTCATGTCTTTAGTCCTTCCTACAATCTTGGGGCACCCCAGTTTTAGCCTCAACTTTATCATCTGTATGGATGCTATCAATGTGGGCCTGGGTACCGTGTTGATGCAGAAAACAGGATGGCGAATGCTTTGAGCATCAAACTCTGTGTGGCCAGGGTTGGGCATAAACTATCTAACTCTTATTTGTCAGCCAGGAGACTGACTGCCACCCCAGCACAGTTCTACCCAGTGACCACTACAGGTTCATTTTATGGATTATTTTGTTTATTTTCCTGACCATTTTTGTTTTTTTTTTTTAATTATTTTGTTCATTGTCTTGATTCTTGGACTCATTCTCTTGGTTACTTTTTAATGTTTTAAATTTCTTTTTTCACATTTGTGGGATTGTTTTAAATGTTTTTGACTAAAGTATGTGCATATTTCTTTAACACTTTAACACTTTATCTCTTTAAGTAACACTCCCTTGGTGAATACACTTCTTATTTTCCATGACCCTGTTATTTCCATTTCTGTCAGAGACTGTCAAATAATACAAACTATAACTTTGAGGCTACCGTATATAAATTGTGGGCTTTTTATATGCAAAGTTTAATATTGATTGAAGAACTTAGTGGCCTTTTCATGGGTGCATTTGGAGATCTTCTTGCCGACCATACTTAAATTTTACATTCCTTGAGGCATTTCTTGAGTTTTTAAGGATGAACCAGTGGTTTATCATGCATTTATAGAAGCAAATTCCTTCAACCTTTTGTGAAATAAAAAATCTCGCACTTGAAAAACAAACCCTCAAATTCTTCCACAGCTTTTCTCCTGATGATGTCGGCATCCAGCACATTCATGATGCAATTTTTAAAAGCATGAGAGATGGCTGCTATGATTTGTGAATACTGATAAAGTTATTAATATAGATGCAGAAGCCCTATCATATTCATTTCCTGTTGTAGAAGGGATCCAGGCTGTGAACCCTGGAGTCATGAGGCTCTGACACTGTGGCAGAAGACAAACTAAGAGGCAAATAAAGCCGAATATTTAAAGAGAAAGCTGTGGTCCAGACTGTACATCAGCTGGCATTGTGCTGTTCGGTCTGACAACAAAACCTGTGAGAGGCAATCTTCGAACTAGATCATTTTGCATGCTGTACCAATAAATAAAGAAAATATTTGTTTGTAGCCATTGTTGACCCTTCCAAGATGAATTTGCATCTGTGACATGTTTTGAAAAATACACCATGACACCATGAGGGGCTGGCGTTTCTGTCTCCCACACCGCTCCCGGAGTTATGGATATGGAAATAAATCGCACCGTAGATAGAAAATGATTATGCCGACTCTTCTGGAAAGAGAGGAAAGATGAAATGTGTCTTCATTGTCATCATCTTAGTTTCAAAATTATGAAGTTACACATGATTAAAATTCTAAATCCAGCATGAGCTTTTTTTTTCTGCTGTAATAGAAAAATTTTAATGAAGAGGCCATATTTTTTGCAACATGAAACTAACTAAGATAAAGTTACTAATTGATATTGAATCAATAACTTGTCTTTCCTTTTGTAGTTCTCAAACATATTTTTCCATCTTTTACCTTTTTATCATGATATCATTAAATATATTCATTAACTTTTACTTTTACAACATTACATATTATACTCTCTGACATTAACTGTATGAATGTGTCTGATTTGTTTTTTTTATTGATGTATTAATAATAGACTGTGACATCCCAAGTCAAGGTAATTTCTTATTTGTGACTGAGATATTAACAATTAATAAGACTAAATTTAAATGTTACGTAAGCATTTTGTTTTTTATTTTTTCAGATTTCTACCCTCCTCGTAGTCATAAAGCTAATTACATTCTGAGAAAATGTCACTTTTTTATTGTAGCTCAGTGCACCAGATGTCAGCACACGACAGCTGGAAGCAGATTCACTCAGGTAAATAATCACCAGCCACCACTGTATTAACGTTGAATTTCTGTGAAACAGAATCTGTCAAGATGCTTCATCGCTCACCTAGGAGAAAAGATGCCATTACAGCCGCAACTAATGATTATTCGCATTGTAAATTAATCTGTCAATGATTTTTTTAATTAATCATTTAATCCTTTGGACAACAAAATGTCCCAAAATGGTGAAAATATATTTCTCAAAGGCCAAGATGGTCTCTTGAAATGTCTTGTTTGGTCACAATCCCAGAATATTTCGTTCACAACTGAAACTACTCAAATGAATTATCAAATGAAAAAACTTCAATTATTATTTTAATAATCACTTGATTAATTGTTGTAGCTATAGTTCGTATATAGAACAATGGCTTTCAACATATTTAATCAAAATACATGAGAAGAAGTAGGTTTTTTTCTTATCACTTACACTCATTGGCCACTTTATTAGGAACACCTAACTTGTCCTGGGTTACACCTTCTGGCTATCATGAGATGGTACATTGTGGTCATAAAGGGATGGACATGGCCTGCAGCAATACTCATGTAGGCTGTGACATTTAAACAATGCACAGTTAGGACTAAAGGTCCCAAAATGTGCCACTGCCAACAGCCTGAAGGGTTGATACAAGGTAGGTTGGATCCATGTTTTTCTGTTGCTTATGCCAATCATTACCATAATATTTCAAATGTGGCAGCAGAAATCCAGACTCACTAGACAAAGCAATCAGCCTTCTATTGACCACTTTTACCATGTGAACGGTAGCCTTAGTTTCCTGTTCTTAACTGACAGGAGTGTCACCATGTGTGATCTTCTGCTGTAGTTGTCCATATGCTTAAAGGTTTGACATGTTGTCCATCCACAGATGCTCTTCTGCATTACTCAGTTGTAACCAGTGGTTATTTGAGTTGCTGTTGTCTTCGCAGCAGCTCCAACCAGTCTGACCATTCTCTTCTGACCTGGCATCAACAAGGTACAGTGGGGACAATAAGTATTGGGAAATGTAAAAATGTGCAAGTTCACCCATTTAAAAAGATAAGAGAGGTTT
>JAQQAE010013275.1:0-12818 GCA_029823295.1 Pseudamia nigra | reverse complement strand
TGTGTGTGTGGAAATGCTCTTACTGTATTTGCTTAGTTAAATCCAGGTGGTGACTTTTTTTTGGCCAGGCAGTGTATATTTTAACAAAGCAGTGATTCTCGACTTATCTTTGCTCCTAATACTCTAAACCTCTCCTTAGATGCTTCTTTGTGCCGAGTCATGTTTAAAATCATCTGTTCAGCGATTTCAGACCACATTGTGAGCCTTAAACTGCCTTAAACTGAGTAGGTTCAAGCCAGCATTTGAAAAATGAATACAGTATATATTTACAAATGAAATAAGTTCAGCAGATTAAACATGAAGCACACTGTTTTGTGTTTGTACTGTCCACAATGACACCAAAGTAAATTTTTAATTTTACTGCATTTTTAAAATTTGTATGTTTGATATTTTCAGTTGTCTAAAGTATCCACGTTTAGGTTTGATGACAGCTTTGCACACTCGCGCTGTTTGGTCATCAGATTCATGAGGTAGTCACCTAGAATGGTTTTGAGTTCACAGGTATGTCTTGTCAAGAGTTAATTTGTACCAGTGTTTCCCTGGTTCAGTCAGGGAAAACCATCGAACACTACGATGAAACTGTCTCTCTTGAGGACCGCCCCCGTTCCAGGAAAAAAAGGATCAACAGCAACGTTGATCAGACGAACCAGCCTCAGAAACCTGGAATTTACATCACCTCAGATAGAGATGGATGGGTGTGGCGCCTCCACTTTGCCATCATATGGACTTATGCAGCAGTTGTAGAGGCACCAACAGGTCCGTTGACTCTGTGCCCACCCATCCTCTGCACACGACAGCTGAGGCCTGAAGCACATTAACAAGATGACAAACGACACAAATTGACTCGCCTGTGATTTGAAAACCATTCTAGGTGACTACCTTGTGAATCTGATGTGAGAATGCAAAGTTAATGTGGCTACTTTGAGCAGTCTGAAATATAAAGCATGTTTTGGATTAACACTGCATTTCTATACATGTTCTTTTACAGTTTGGATGTCTTCAGTATTAATGTACAGTGTTGAAAATAATAAAATACAGAAAGCCACTGAAGGAGACGGCCTGTCCATAATTTAAACTGGTTGTGTATTTGTAGTTGATCACTGAGCTATAAAACTCACTCATTTTACATATATGAGAGTGATCCTTTTAAATTTATGTCCCTTACATACAGTTCTTCTCTTCCATGAAAACAAATAGAAATATACAGTATATTTATTATTTTAATTATTTTTCTTGTTCCACTTATTCTTGTCTACTGTTATTGTTTGTGTGAGATTACATCACTTTTGAATGTATACCTATCAAGACTGTTTAAGTAGGAAGAAAGAAGAAACATTGCATGAAATATTGTGTAAAACAGCTTGATACTTGCAAAATAAAAGATTCTAAAAAATAAATATATAATTATGAAAAAAGAAAACAAATATAAATGCAAATATCTATATAAATGTGCACTGTTTATTCGTCAGATCTTTTCATAATTAGGGCTGTCGCATGACATTTTAGGTGATCATTTGTCATTAATGATATACTTGCCTTTTTTATTGCCACTAGTAAAATATTAGTCTAATACTCATTCATTTTAGTTACTAGTTTAGACACATAGATTCCATCTAATGAAGAAAAATAGACACTTATTGACATTGAACACTGGAAAATATAAATAACAAATAACATTTTGTTTACTTTAACACAGAACAGACTTGGCAAAAATAAATAAATGATGCAGTACAATACCTGTACAGAACTAGTGGTGGAAATACAGCATTTCTGTGTCATGCAGCTAATTTTATACAAGGAATGGAGACACTGTGACCGGTCTGATCTCACTATGGTTGATGTTGGAAGTTTATATAGACCTTAGCTAAATGCATTCTTCTTTTATGGAGAATTTGAATTTACTTTAAAGGCCCCATATTTTAAGATTTATTTGTATCACTTACATGTGTCTATTGAAGATTTCTGTAAGGCTGTTAATTTGATTTTTACTTTGCATGAGCAGCATAATTAGGATTACAAACTTCAAGTATGCCATTTCATCATATATGATTTATATTCTGCTTTTTCTCAGGGTTTGTATCATCTGCATGAGACTGGCAAAATGCACAGAGATATAAAGGTAAACCATTTTGGCTACTCGATGCACATGTGAATGCAGGATTGTGACGCGTTTTATCGTGTGTGAAAATCAGTGCGTGTGCTCTTCACAGGGAGCCAACATCCTTTTAACGGAACGAGGAGACGTGAAACTGGGTCAGCGACGCAATGAATCACACACTTACACATCCAGTCTACCAATTAAACACCATCATCGTCCTGTGTGTTGAAATAGGTCGTCTATGTTGCATTTCACACGCTGTCTCTTTTCTTCTAGCTGATTTTGGAGTGGCAGCAGAGATCAGTGCCTCCGTTGCCAAAAGGAAGTCATTTATAGGAACTCCGTACTGGTATGACGAGTGGAGCTACATGCACTGAACACACACTGTCAGCTTGTGTTTACAGTAACGTGCTAAGGGTGTCAATGTTTCGCATGCATAATGTTACAAATGCATTTTCTGGATGCTTTGAGGCAGAAGCGGGACTCATAGCTATAAAATGCTACTGCTGTTTTTATTGCAACCCCAATTTGAGTGAAGTTGCGGCCATCCATCTTCTTCCACTTATCCTGGTCAGGGTCTCGGGGGCAGCAGCCTGAGCAGAGAAACCCAGACAGCCCTCTCCTCAGCCACCACCTCCAGCTCCTCTGGGGGGACCCCCAGGCATTCACAGGCCACCCGAGAGACATAGTTCCTCCAGCATCTCCTGGGTCTGCCTCTGAGCCTCCTCCCAGTTGGAGCTGGTTTTGGCAGCCAGAGATTGGACCACCCAAGCCCCCACTTTTGGCTGCCACCCAAACTACACAGCACCAGACCCTTATGACTCTTGCTGCAGGTGGTGGGCCCACAGGAAAGCATAGTCATAAGGGTCTTGTGAATCGCTCTTAGTCTGACCTGTCACCTATGACCAATCTGCCTTGGGAGACCCTACCAGGGACGAATTGCCCCCGACAACATACAGTAGCTCCTAGGATCACTCTGGCACACATTCCTCTCCAGCATTCGGTGGCAATTCAAGGAGGGAAGTTGGGACATTGTGTAAAACATAAATGAACAGAGAATGCAATGATTTGCAAATCTCATAAACCCATATTTTATTCTCAATAGAATATAAACAACATATCAAAATGGTCTGAGGTAAAATGGCTGGGGTTACTTTTCCAGCCTTTTGTTGTCCCCTGTTCCACCTTTTTTGAGATGTGTTACTGCCATCAAATGCAAAATATTTTTCATGAAATAGTAAAATGTCTCAGTTTCAACATCTGATAGGATGTTTATGTTCTGTTAGGAATAAAATATGGGTTTATGAGATTTGCAAATCATTGTGTTCTGTTTTTATTTGCATTTTATTTACATCCCAGCTTTTTTGGAATTCGGAGTGTACATGCTGACGCTGCTGGTGATGGAAATGTGAATGCTAAGGCACAAATGAGAGATAAAATGGTCGTACAGGAGACAACAGCATGTTACAATGCGCATGTAAATGATAAAACGCATGATTTCACAGTGTCATCGAGTCATAGTAGAGAAAACCTTTCACCATTTATTCATTTCATGTCATTCTCAGAGGGTTGGATGTTTACACACACCTAGATCACTGAGCTGGACATTTCAGTACACTCGTGTCAAGGCTTTAGAACAGTCACTATAATTTGTGGCTTCTCTCAGACCCCAAGTCCTTTCATTTGTCATCATGGGAAAATCTAGGAATTACAGACTTCCACTAGTCTAGTTTCTCCATCTGAGGGAAACGCATCCATTTGTACAAACAGGAGCTGCAAATTAGCCCTGTGACACAGACATAAGCCTTGGTGGAATGTTGCCTGGTCAGATGAGACAAACATAGAACTGTTTGGTCACAATGATCGACGTTATGTAAGGAGGAAGAAAAAAATGGTTTGTAAACACCTTCCAACTGTGAAGCTCACAGGGAAGAAAGTTATGGGGTTATTTTTCCGTAAAAAGCACTGGTTTACCTCATAAATCCGGTGGCAGCAAGAAGAATTATACGGATATTTATATTTTGAAACTTTATCTGAAAGTATCAGCTATTTAATCCTAGGCATCTCTTAAATGTTAACATGACCTAAAGGCAGACAGAGGAAACATTTTGGAGCAGCCATTGCAAATCCCTGACCTTAATCCACCAGATCATTTATGGGCTGATTTGAAAAAAGCAGATTTTTACATTTTTAGAGGCTCAAAGTGCTCATTATTAAGTTACACATTAAAAAATGGGTTGTTGGATAGGTCGGGATTTTTACCTTGTTCAAAAACTTTCACTGCACCTAAAATTCTGATGTTGTGAACATTTTAGTCACATTGCTGAGGAACTTACTGGGGTCTCCCTGGTTGGCAAAGTTCAATTTCTTCTGCTCTACTTATTCTAAATATTTGTAAACATCATCCATAACAGCACTTTTACGCACAGCCCACAAAGTCGCCTTACCTTCAACCAGTGTACAATGCGGAAACACACAAAATTAGTTTTTGTCCCTAGTTTGCTTTCTTGAGACAGACCTTCATGGCTTCAGTGGCAGGCTGTTGGATGAAGCTTGGTGAAGACTACTACAACCACTGAATTAAAGTTACACAGTTTAAAGGCAATGCCACCAATAGTCAGAAAGTGTATGCATACATTTGGTTACACATCGACCAATTAATTGGTTTGACGATGTTGCAGATTATTAGTATTGGGAGGACTTGGGTCTGATTGTGACTAGTGACATTTAAGTATTTATTTCTTTGACTTTGGCTTTATTATTGCACAAAACTCTTATTGTATTGACCTCTGAGAATAAAACTTGTGTTCTTCACATCATCAAAGTAAAGTTGTTGGCTTGCACGAACTAACAGAAGAAGATATGCATATATTGAGATAAAATGTTCAGAGTTGAAAGTATTTAGTCGTCATATAAACCGTCCTAATCTCATTCTCTTGATCATGTGTAAAAAGTGTTCTATGGGGTGTCCCCTTCTTCCGTGTTTATCCGCTCAGGATGGCTCCAGAGGTGGCAGCGGTGGAGAAGAAGGGGGGCTACAATCACCTGTGTGACATCTGGGCTGTCGGCATCACCGCCATCGAGCTGGCGGAGCTGCAGCCACCCATGTTCGACCTCCACCCAATGCGGTGAGTCAGCGCAGATGGATATAAGCAGATGGATTTATTGAGGTCTACATGGTGCAGAGTGGAAGGATAAACAGCCAAGACTTGTGTTATGTAATGGTTTGGGAGCCTGGTTTGCATTTTTTTCATGCACAGCAACTTCATGTAAACTATCGAGATGTTCTGCAGATCAGTGACATTTAAAACTATGTTTCAGAGCACTGATGCTGATGTCCAAAAGCAGCTTCCAGCCGCCAAGACTAAAAGACAAATCCAAATGGTGAGAGCTTTGCCTTCTTGTAAATGATGCAGAGCTGTTTTTTTTTTCCATTTCAGCTCTACAAATGTCTTACTTTTAAAGTTCATTCAGCTTCTTCCACTTTATCTCTCTGTAGGTCACCGGGTTTCCACAGCTTTGTGAAAATGGCACTCATCAAAAATCCTCGTAAAAGACCATCAGCTGAGACACTGCTGCAGGTTTGGCTTCGTCTTTGTGGATTTTTAATAACACAGTTATGTTATGAAGACATCAGCTTATAGCCGTAAATCTGCAGCAGTGATAAGTACTATTCAGAAATACAATTAGACCCCATTTTAGCAAGTTGGTTGACTGCCAAACCCGTAGGGCATGGAAATCGATGCCTGACATTCTTACAGTCGACTTCATTCATGCTGGGTTGCAGTCTGGCTCGTCTCACAGTTGCAGTGTCTGAACGGATAAGTGAGGGCTGCACAAACCTTTAATGGAACACAGCAGCATTCATCAGAGAAGAACGGGAAAGCGGTCAAATGAGGGTGGACTGATAAGAATCGCGGCCCATTCTCATGTTGAGGTCATCTGAATCACTTGATGAGTTTGTGAAGATGTAGCATTGGTCCAGGATGCAGCTACGCCAAATGATGTGAAAATGTTACCAGTTATTGATCAAATATGTCCGAGGGAGCAAGGAAGTAAATACGTAAACAATGGCCAGCTTCCTAAATCTGATTCAAAAATGAACCAAAACTGGAAAGAAAATGTACATTTATTAATTTTTTTCACTAACTCATAAGCCTAAGATCTCATTATCTCAAACAACCGATGATGCAACAGTAAATATTATCAGAGGTGTAACTTGTGCTCTAGTTGCATAACCAATACCCGTGCAAGGTGTTAAAATGGAATGTAACCATCTGAAGGGTATTCCTGCTCTGTGCAAAGTGAACTGAACCTCAAGTCATCATAAGTTAAAACCAACATAAAATAAAATTTAAAAAATGAACTGAAAATAATGATAATTTGCTTTCCTCTAGTGTTCAAATCAGCTTTGAACATCAGGAAGAGACCCTGAAACACATTGACAGCTTTTTTCTAAGATGCCCTTTTACTGTCTGTCTTGTTACATTTGGCTTGGCTTCTGCATTGTTTCCATGTTACTGGTGTCAAAGGTCATCATCTGTAACTTTTTCCCTCCTAGCATCCGTTTGTGACGCAGCTGCTGACCCGCAACTTGGTCATCGAGCTGCTGGACATGGCCAACAACCCCGACCTGCACAACAGCCACAGCATGGACGACAATGAGCTGGAGGTCCGTACCGGGTAGAAAAGGAATGGTGAGAAAGAGGTCTGTGATTTCCTGGCGAGTCACGTAAATGTGTGTCGTCGACAGGTCGAGGAAGAGGCTCCTGACAAGATCCAGTCGGCAGGGAAACATCTGCCTGTGGAGAGGACGTTATCTGAGGAACAATGTGAGCACACACCCTCAAACACAGACACAGGGCGACATGTTAGGAAATGTTGTCCGGAGTCAAAAAAAGAACACTGATATCTGTCTGCACTGGTGGGGAAAGAGGTCGGTGTATGCTTTAAACACTAGAAATGAAGTGAAGCTTTAGTTTGGAACCTCCAGGAGAACTCTAAATCTGAAAGTAACATCAGTATAACTAATGTTTAGTGTCCAAACTGTACGCATTTACCAATAGACTGATGGCAGTTAAAAAGACAAACATCAACCAGGACTGATCTCTGTCCCATAGACGGCATATTCCCAACACGTACTTAGTGCAAAAACATTTCAAGTTTGTTGTTAAAATATTGATAGCCATCATTTTTAGTCGTGCACTACAGGCTTAAAGCTAAAAATGGCTTTGAAACTGTTGGTGAATGTTGGACTGAAAGCATCGCAAACACCATGAATAATTATGGTCCTGCACCTGTTTATGTAGTTGATAAACTTCTTTTGAAACAAGGATATTTATCAAAATGTCCTTTTTCCCTTTGTGTTAATATTCTGTTTTTCAAAGTACAAAGAAGCATGTTTTCAGTGCCTTAACCTTGAGTAATATTTATATATTTGGCACTTACAGGAATAACTGCAAAGGTAAATGTCCAGCACAGGGGTGGACAACCTGTGGCTCCAGGGCTCCTTATGTTTTGTCATCTGATGGAAGTAACATACAATAAATCAAAATGAACAAAATAAGCACTGTATCAGCATGGAGAAAGAAAGAATGAAGAAAGGAAGGAGAAAGAAAGAATGAACTAAATAATGAAAACAATGAAAAAAAAATCCACAAAATGAATATAATTAAGTAAATGGCCGACACAAAATGAACAAAAATGAGCAAAATAATGAACCTGAATACACAAAAATGACTAAAATAATAAGTCAGCTTGATGAAAATGAATAAAAAATGGAAAAAAATACTCAAGTAACTATTGAACAAAAATAAGCAAAGGAAGGTGCAAAATATTCCACAAAATTAACAATAATGAAATAAAATGATTTAAATAAATAGAAATGAACAAAAATGATTGCCATCATGAACAAAATGAGCAACATATTAACTGAATAATCTGTGAAATGAACAAAAATTAGGAAAATAATTAATGAAAGGAACAGTAATGTACAAACAACCAAGTAAACAGGTTAATTAACAAAAATGAATGATCCGTTTTTAACACATTGCAGCTGTAACGTGCATCATATATCATGTTGTACATAAAGGGTTCAATTTTTTTTTTGTACCTCTTGCAAAAAAATAGCTCCTCACATTGTAAAGGTTGCCGACCCCTGGTCCCAGTACGTAGGGTCTGCGTGTGCCTACGTCTAGTTTGTGGTGGTGTCAGTTTTGTGAAGGGACCACGTTGTTTGTTGTCTACGTACTCCTGAGTCAGTTTTTCTGTCAACATTCTTATGATGCCTCCCATATTAGCACCATTCCTCTGCTTTTTATAGATGCTAAAAGGTGCAGCATTAGCCCCTGAAAATGGCAGACATTGGATTCATGATCCATGTGACCCACGTCCACACACCTGGCATGTCATTGCAAAAGCTTGACAGTGTCTGAACCAGTTTGCTTGAACTTTCCCACGGTTATTGATGAAATTAATATCTCCATCTCGTCTAGACTGGTGGCACTCTTTCTTAACAAGAAAAGACCTTCAGTGGATATCTTGTGATTGTGGCCAGCGGAAACGGAGTTCAGTAAAGACCATAGAAGCAGAAGTTAGCACAAACCATAGACTGTATGTATAACTGGACAAAGTGACCGTGACGTCATCCATTAGTTTCTGAAGGGCCGTTTTGAGGTCAAGTTACACACACATTACATTGACAAAGCGAGGTCAGAGAGAGTTGGGGTGTGTAGGTAGTGTGCATATGATCAATGGATGCATTGTGTTGTGTCAGTTTCTGATGGGAAGGTCAAGAATCCTTTCTCAGTGCATATTGTCCAGGTGTTAGGTTCCATGATGGTTACCATGGCGACATGTGTCCATAGAAAAGTTCACCTTGACATCAGTCAAGAATCCTTCCCCAAGGCACCTAGTCAGATGTTAAGTTCCATGATGCCCCACCATGGCGGCAACATGTCCATTAGAAAGTTCAGCTTGCCCCCATTAGAGTGTTGTTGAAAAGTGGGGGGAAGGTGATAAAGTGGGGGTCATCCTCCAAGCAGCAGCCTCTCCAAGGAGAGAGATTACACACAGCCTGTCAAGGTCATGAGAGGGAGCCGAAAAGAAAAACAAAGATGAGACAGTCACACTTTCAGAGGCAGAAAGAATTTAACTCCTCCTAGCCCAATTTTATATTTCCTTTTGTTACCAGACCCCAAAAGTCATCCTTTGCAGAGTCTTCAGCACTCCTGTGATGTAACCCACTCTTCAATTTAACTCAGAAATTGTCCGTGTTGTGCTGCTGGTTCTCTTCCCATCTGCTTGATTTAGAGACAAAAGCTTTGCTGGGTTTTACAGCTTCCTCCGTTGCTTTTCAAAATAACAGGCAAAACCCAAGCCAAACAGCAGAAATCCTGTTGTTGTGGTTCCGAATGGATAATGTAAACAGTTACACTCGACTGCAGCTGTGGGTATCTCATGTATAACTATGAACGTACTGAATAAATAGAAGATACGAAGGTCCGAATGGGTCCAACTTTGCTATAGCGAGCTGCTGCTATAGTGACATGTCAATCAAACCCCAGCACAGCAGTGATTTATTGGATTATTTGCTGTAACATCTTAATAATGGAGAAAAAAGTTAAAGATGGATCATCACATTACTTATTAGAGGATCCAAATGAAACGTTTAAGGCCATGATGACCCATGAAAAAAATGTATTTGCTTAGTATTTTCAGATAGAATCACATGTATCTGTATGGGGAAAAAAGCTTCTTGGAGCCTGTCAATCAGTTCCCCAGTGGCCAGGTGGTGGTATTACAACTTATTACTTCCACATTGGCCTCACTGAACAGTCCTGGTTGTTGCCCTATGGCACAAACAGCCTTCACATAATCATACGAACAATAACTGCATGGACAAATAATGACACAGACATCACCCAACAGCTCTGGACACTTGGTTAATCTGACACATTTTGAAAGGAACCAAAAAATGTTGAGTCTTAGTAACCAAATCACGTTAAGTCGCAGTATCAAGCTGCCTCGTATCACCGAGTGTCGCCCTCAGCAGCTGTAAACTCACATTGGTCATACTGAGGTGCAGGTGTAAAACCTATTTGTGGTTTGTGTGTTTGTGTAAGGGAAGTTGAGGTCAACGCTAGCTCTGACAGTGAAGCCAGACAATCACACCATGAGCCCTCGAGTACTGAAGCGCGACACGCCTTTTGGCAGCTCTGAGATGTGAAATCACTGAGGACGGCGCATAAACGTACCACTGTCTGTCACACACACCACTGGCATGTTCAGTGCCATCCTCTGACGCAGCCTCCGTCCTACATGTATGGACGAGTTTCAGAACAAGAGCAGGCTCACTGAGGGGCTTTTGTGCCCCGTTCATATTATGGAGATGAAGCTCCGAACACACAGGGAGGTGGAGATCATGTGGACAATGAAGCCACTCATATTTAGACGTGTGAGTGTACAGTCAGAGCACAGCCAGAGGGCACGTAGAGATTCACGTGCCTGAAATAAACCACATTATAGTTTAATGAAGACAGAATGAGTGCACATTACACAATTAATCACAATGTCAGTCTGCACACTTATGTAATCAAAGGGAACGTGTCATTTATGAGGTTTTAAGGTCATCTCATTAGTGGAAATTGAAAAAAAAAAAACCCAACTTCTGTTATGTCCGGCGTAAAACAAGCAAGAAGTTTGGCCATGTAAGGGTTTTTTTGGATGGTATTAATAATTTCAGTAGATGAAAGCAAATAATTAATGGCTAATATGAATGAATCTCGAATAATAGCTTAAATTCTTGTACTTTGAGTGTTGATACAGTGTATATCACAGTGTCTGCACCTTTGTTAAAATGTCAGGTTTTTGTAATGGTAAAAAATGTGACTGCAATTTCATAATATCATATAAGATTTCCCACCTCTACTGTGACCTGTAACCAAACCTGAACATATGATGAGCTGGTTGCATAAGTGCACATTCTTGCACTAATACTGTGCTGAAGCTTGTTTTGGTTTCATCACAGTATTCAGTTTTCTCGTGCTTCTTGTAATATTTACCCACTCATTGTTGTAAATTTCTTTGATCCAAATCTGTCATGTTGTGAGGGCGTCTCCTGATTTGCGTCTGTGATCTGCCTAGGTCATTCCAAAGCTTTACTTCCTTCCTATCTTGTGAAGCTGTTTGTTTATTGATTTGGATGTATGCCTGGGGTTAGTGTTGTGTTGAAAGGTGAAATTCTTCTTAATCTTAAGCTTTCTAGGAGATGCCCGAGGATTCTGGGCTAAAAGTGAATGGTACTTGGAGCTGCATCTTGGCCAAAGTCCCAGTTCCAACTGAAAAAGAGCAACCGCAAAGCTGCCACCACCATGCTTCACTGTGGGGGTGGCGTTCTTTTGGTGGTGTTGCCAAAAGTTCAACGTTGGAGTGACTGGATTGTAACACGTTAAACCACATGCTTTTGGGAGACTTGATGCATTTTTTTTGGTAAATTGTATCCAGGCTTGAATGTTTTTCCTAAAGGTGTATTTGGTGAAGCATGGTGATGGCAGTATCATGCTTTGGGTTATTTTTCTTCAGCTGGAAGTGTGGTTTTAGTTGAGTTGGAGAGAAATTATGAGCAGTTCAAATGTCAGTCACTTCTGACACAAAACCTTCAGTCGCCTGCATGATGAGTTTTATGATTTTTGTCTTTTTTTATACGTTTGCTGGTTTCAATGACTGTTACATTTATTTAAAAAAGCAGGATTAATAAGTGTACAAAAGAAACAACTGCTGCCTCCTGTGCCACTTGTATCTGCAGAGAGACGTGAAGATTGAAGACTGATTTCATTAATAACAGTAGTAAACATACTTGCTGGTAGAAAACTTCCAATCCAAGATATTTTATTTTCTTCCTATTGTGTTACAGTAGAACCTTTCTGTGTCCATGTATAATTCCCACTTCCACCATCACGGTGTAGGCAAGAATATAATCCTTTTACCTTTTTAAAAAAAAAAATGAATTAGTGATGAACACCGGCACGAGTGACTCATACATTACTAATAGCCTAAATTTACACGATTGATGATTATGGAGACCCAGAAATACTGAAATGCAGAGCAAAAATAGCCTGCTGTCAATATTTCAGAGACTCCGGAGGATTTCTCACGTGTTTTCAGAGGAGTGGTCTCGTCGTCTCCGCCGTTGTCCACATACCCCTCACATTTACACAATCACCCATACGTTCAGTACACAATAGCTTTTTAAATGTGTCATTTAGGTTTCATTTCAGACAAAAAAAAAATTTATGCCATCTTTCTGATATTAGCCTGGAAGTTTATTATGCAATAGATTCACAAACAAAAACCAACAAACTGATTATCATTAGCTGCTATTATGAATGTACATTTTTGTACATGTTCAATGAGTCACATACCTTGTCATTTATGCATTTTTATTATTTCAAGCTGTATTTACTGGTGGTCAGAATCCAGCACCTGGTTGAAAGTGAAATTCTGCTAATGTGTTTTTTTTTTTTCACGTCCTCCGTGTCGGAGGTCATGAAACAGAAACGGAACAGAAAGCAGAACAGAAAACCTAGTGGGTGTTTTGAGACTGGGCGCGTTCAGATGAGGACCTCTGCCACCTTAGAAACTTGAAATATCTACAGTGGGGACAATAAGTATTGGGAAATGTAAAAATGTGCAAGTTCACCCATTTAAAAAGATAAGAGAG
>JAQQAE010013274.1:0-12818 GCA_029823295.1 Pseudamia nigra | reverse complement strand
TTTTTCGTGTGATTTAATGGCAAAAAAGTAAATTTGCCCCCCCCCCCCCCCCAGCGCCCAGCTACCTGTGTACACGGCAGCCTGAACTCTCAAGTTAGAACAATAGTATCACCTTCTTTAAAATGAATATCAACTTGTTTACTTTTCATTATGTGAGTCTGAAAACACTGCATTTTTTGATTTTGACCAATTTCTCCATGACCATGTTCTGCAAATAAATGTTATTAATGACAATATTTATTTGGAATTTGGGAGAAATGTTGTCAGTAGCTTAGAGAATACAGCAAAAATCTTCATTTTAATCAAACACATGCCTACAAATAGTACATTCAGATAATGTGATAAATTTGGAGTGGTCTGTTTAAAATTTTTTTCAGCGCTGTACACTGTAATAAATATAAAATACAACGTACAAAAGGTCAAATAATCAAATTAATCATCTGTCTGTGGCTAAAATCCAGATAGAGCATGCAAATGCAATTCTGAAAAAGTTCAGATAGGAAAATGCTCATGAAAAATAATGCAGCTCAATTATAACTTATTGTGACTCATTTCACTGTGGAAGAACATGTCACAACCAGGAAACATACATTCCTCATTTTGGGGTCTGTGACTTTAGACTGAAAATGAACTAAAAACATTAAAAAGGTGATTTTTAAATTCCTCTAATGCTCGTCTGTTGTCTGTTACCTGGATTGCGAGATACATCATCCCTAGGTACGCAGCAATGCAGACGGCCAGCAGCAGGTCGAAAATAGCAGGTTTCACTCTGAGGAGAAAAAGAGCAGAGTCAGAGATGAGACTAAAGTGACCGACAAGACAAATGGCTGTCTGCTTTTAAGGTGTCCATTAGAGCCTTTACCAGTAATAACCAATGTTTAAAAATACATTCGGCCATGACATGATGAGTGAGTCCAGACTGAAGAGAAAGCGTTCATAAATCTGTGTCACTGAGGCGTACCTGTACGCATTCATCGTCTGCTTCAGCTGGTCATAAAATACAAACTCTGGATCCCTGAGGATGAGGAAAAGATGACGTCACTTTGAGATCACATCCACCACCTGAACCGTCATTCATGTCATGTAAACCAAACATTCATTCAGAAAAATATATATTACTCCAAGAAAAATATCTTTCATAGTCACCCATTTCCACTTGGAACTAAACATTTATGTAGCTTTTTTCCAGATTAAATCTTGCAGATTTCCCTTAGTGTTTATTAGATATTCAGTGTAATATTGAAATCAATACAGTGAAAAAATATGAAGACTAATGAAAAGTTGTAGCTCTAAATATTTGAGACCAACAACCTGTTATGAGTCGTGTTAGTTTCCAGTTTCTACATGATGACAAGATCGGTGAACTAGCAGGTGAGTTGGTACAGAATGGCTACACATCACGGATGCATAAATCACAGTGTGGACCAGGAACCCAGGCCCAGTGGACGGTTCTGCTTCTCCCTCCGTTCTGTACCTTTTGTCCGCCTTGACGTAGTGTCTCTTGACGTCCTTGAGGTAGCGTGCCAGGTGGTACTCCAGAGTGGACACCACGCTGCTGTCTTTGTCCACCAGCTGAGCGGCACGCGGCTGCGCTGTGAGCCAGTCCACCACGGCCGACAGATGCTCCTCCTGCACCTGCTGACGGACCGCACACACACACACGAACACACAAGGCCATTACAAAGCACCATGAAGCACTTCTTTTTTTATTCTTAATGGACAAAAATAAAGAGCCAAACCCTGTAGTGTGTGTGGTGTGGAAGGATTTTTAAAACTTTAGGGTAGTATTGCCCCCAGCTGTGACTGGAGGCAACAATTCTGAACAGCAGCCAGGGAGATTCCAAAACCCTCCAAGCCTTCACAGAGGTTCTCAATTTCCTTGCAGCTCGCAGGCTCTTGCTCTCATGCCGTGCATGCATGGTCAAAAAATTTGCACAACAAATTTTCTCTCAAAATGATCCCAGAGTCATTGTGAGTGTCTCAAACCCACCTTGAATCCTTCTCAATTTAACTTTGAGGGGTCAGCGACCCATGAAGCTGAGTTCAGGGTTTCTGCAGGTTTCACCAAATCAAATTTAAGACTTTTTAAAAACGTTTTTAAAACCATATGAATTAATTTTAAGGCCTATACTATGACATAAATACAGAAATGCAGTTGAAAATTACTTACAGAGTAGATTTATTCAAACAGCTTTGGGACAGCAGAGTAGTACCTGCAGCAGCTGCAGCAGTCTGTGGTAAGAACCTATTCAGTGTGATTCCATGTGGAAATTGTCACTAATCTGCTTGTTTTCGCACGATTTTTTTCCATCTCCATTAATAGTGAGCTGTTGCAGCCCAGTGGCTTTAAGGTTACAGTCATCATACTAAATTTAAAAAGTTCTTTAAAGGGGTGAATTAGGTTTCTTACCATTTGTTCAGTGAAGATCTGCAGGTCTCCTGGAGCCCCCTGGACAGCGAGCACCACAGAAACAGCACGTAACAGTCAATCATCACGTTGTGTAGTGCCACATTTTATGTTGTGCTGTCTTACCAGGTATGAGGAATATTGTGCTCATACCTTTTCAGTGAGGTTGTAGATGACCCTGGCGAGTGCCTCTGCAACCACCTTAGTGTTTCTGCCGAGTTTCTTCACGTCAACATGAGGTCTGTGAAAACGATTTACAGACAGTTATAGACCCAAACCAAATGCAAACTAGATAATGTGGAAAAAGAAGAGAAGAAGAGCCTCTGTTTCAGCACCAGCAGACTGAAATGCATCAGGTTTACGACGGAGCAGAACACAAATACTAAGACCTAAAATATGAAAGAACTGACTCGGACAGAGATGGCTGCATGAGGAGGAGGATGGAGGGTGAAGGAACGACACGTGGACAAAACCCCAAACCTCAAATTCAGTTTGCAGATCTGACCGAAGTACAAATATACCATCATGGACAGGCATCACGCTCCGGTGCGGACCACACAACACCAGGTGACCACTGCGTTTCTCAAATGTAGGATCGGGACCCAAAAAGGCCATGAAGTGTTTTTATTGTGTCATTCATTTGTCATTTTACTCATCTGTTCATTTTCCCCATTTTAATTCATAATTTTGTGTATTTCAGTCATTTTTGTTCATGTCTGTTTTTTTTGTTGATTTTTTTGTTCATTATTTACTTATTTCATTGTGTTTTCTTCATATTGTGCTACTTTCATTTTTGTTTATTTCCTTGATTATTTTCTTCACTTGGTTCATGGCAATCATTTTTGATCAGTTATTTATTTTCATCATTTAATTTTTTTACTTTCATTTTTGTCAACTGTTAATCATTTTGTGGACTATTTAGTTTGTTTCCTTGATCATTTGGTTCCAAGGGTTAATTAATTTTTTGGTTGATCATTTTGTTCATTTTTTTTCCCCATTATGGGGATTATTTTGCACAAAGTTGCTGATATAGTCATTCAGTCAACATTAAATGAAAACATCTTCATATCTTGTACATTGTAAACGTGCTCTGATATGTGGAAATGGACACATTATGCCAGATGATAAGTATTTTTTTTTTTTAGCTTGAGTCCTGAGGAGAAGCTAACTGTGTTTTCTGGGTGTTGAGGTGTAAGGTTCGGGAACCACTGGTCTACAACACTACGTAGGACACAGGGACACAACAGGATGGTGGGTCGGGGGGCATTATGAGGCTGTTACAGCACACAGGACGTGAAGTGGTTATAACAAGGGGAAACTGCTGTCTGCGGTGACTCAGAGACTTGCAGTAATGAACCCACCCAGCAGGGGGCTCTCCCGCTCCTTGGCGAGAGGAGGGGGACACTGACCGCACGTCCATGATGCTGGAGCGCTGAGCCAGCCGGTGTGAGGGCAGGTGGGACAGCGTGAAGGCGGGCAGCCGGCGGATCCCGAAGCGCTCGTGCTCCCAGGCCAGCATGTCGTCAGCCAGGTTGATTTTCTTGTGGACCATGGAGAACTTTACCTCTGGGTTCTGACTTGAGACCACCTGTGAGAAAACCAGAGACAAACATGGTTGAAATCTCAACTGTGTATATGCCGAGTGTTGAAATATTCATTCACAGGATTTAAGAATGCACCACTTTATTTTTGGCCCGAACTGGAAAGAACTTTTCTCAATTAATAAAACTAGTTGTAAAAATGCATGGTTGTCTTTATGATAATTCCCAATAAGTGGGATTTGGTCACACCTGACTGATTATTGTGAATAGTCCGGTGTCTCAAAACACAGTTTTGAGGAAGACAATGCCTTTGTGCAACCAATCCCAAACGACTCCTCCATCAAACACACCCAACACTATAAAATGACACCTCAGGCTTAGAGACGAGAGTATCCTGACCAAGATTGTGCCATTTGAATGTTGAAAGCAGGGTGGACATCCAGACAAGTTGCCAAATCTGGAAATGTCCATTACTCACCAATAATGCACTTACACCAGCGTTATTTGTCCAGAGGAACAACAGCAGACAAACTATGACCTGGTCAACTACTAACAATCAGGAACCAGGAGCCATGTATCCACGGTTTGCTCCTCAGAAACAGGGTCTAATCAGCTACTGTTACAGCAGCAGAGACTACTGGCAATAGACCAGTACAGGCAGATGTTCTTTGTTGAAGTTTTTAGGTCATTTTTAATTTGTTCTGTAACTGATTAAGGATATTCATTAAAAGGTAAAGAGAAACAATATGAGTTGTCATTTACATACAACACAAACTACCTCTGTGATTTTACAAATCAATGTTGTGGTGTATTATCAAATGAGTGCATTTGAGGATAGAAGGAAATAAAGACAAAGTGCTTCTGTGAAACAAACAAAAGGAAGAGCAGTAGTTCACGTCAAAAATGACAACTGTACATGTAACTACGTATAGCATTGTGAAGAGCCACACTAACATACTGTAAAGAGTCACCAGCTCTGTCAGAGCCTTACAATGAAGAATACACACTGTGTGAAAAGTGCCACATCTTAATTTTAATCTGGGTGCACTATCATTGTATATTATGTGTCGTTTTCCATATGAAAATGTTCATAGAAAACATCATATTTGAAACACTTTCTCACTTCCTCCATCTGTAGCTCTGAGCTCTAGACAACAGCTCTAAACTACATTTAAATGTAGCCTAAGTTCTCTCTTCAAGTTAGGGGACGTAATATTGGAAAACAAATCTCCATCCATCCCGTCTTCTACTGCTTGTCCGTGGGATCGGGTCGCGGGGGCAGCAGCTTGAGCAGGGAATCTTCCGGGGGACCCCGAGGCGATCCCAGGAGAGCCGAGAGACATAGTCCCTCTAGCATGTCCTGGGTCTTCCCCAGAGCCTCCTCCCAATGGGGCGTGCCCGGAACACCTCACCAGGGAGGCGTCCAGGAGGCATCTGGACCAAATGCAGAAGCCACGTCATCTGGCTCCTTTTGACATGGAGGAGCAGCAGCTCTACTCTGAGCTCCTCCCAGATGACTGAGCTTCTCACCCTACGGAGGGAACTCATTTCAGCCGCTTGTATCCTAGATTTTGTTCTTTCAGTCATGACACAAAGATCATGACCATTGGTGAGGGTAGGATCATAGATCAACCGGTAATTCGAGAGCTTTGCCTTTCTGCTCAGCTCTCTCTTCACCACAACAGACCGATGAAGAGTGCACATCACTGCAGACGCTGCACCAATCCGCCTGTCGATCTCCCGTTCCATCCTTCCCTTACTCATGAGCAAGACCCCAAGATACTTAAACTTCTCTACTTGAGGCAGGACATCATCCTCGACCTGAAGGGAGCACTCCACCGTTTTCCGACTGAGGACCATGGTCTCAGATTTGGAGGTGCTGATTCTCATCTCAACTGCTTCACATTCAGCTGCGAACTGCTCCAGTGAGAGCTGCAAATCATGGCCTGATGAAGCCAACAGAACCACATCATTTGCAAAAAGCAGAGACCCAATCCTGAGGTCATAAAAATGGACCCCTTTGACACCCTGGCTGCGCCCAGAAATTCTGTCCACAAAAATTATGAACAGCATCGGTGACAAAGGACAGCCCTGGCAGAGTCCAACCCTCACTGGAAAAAGAGTCCAACTTACTGCCAGTAATGCAGACCAGGCTCAGGCACCGATCATACAGGGACCAAACAGCCCTTATCAGTGTGTCTGGCACCCCATATTCCTGGAGCACTGCCCACAGAATTCCTCAAGGGACAGGGTCAAATGCCTTCTCCAAATCCACAGAACACATGTAGACTGATTGGGCAAATTACCATGCACCCTCAAGGACCCTGCCAAGAGTGTAGAGCTGGTCCACTGTTCCAAGACCAGGACGAAAACCACACTGCTTCTCCTGAATCCAAGATTCGACTAACCGATGGATCCTCCTCTCCAGTATCCCAGAGCAGACCTTACAAGGGAGACTGAGGAGTGTGATCCCCCTATAGTTGGAACACTATAGGGGGATGTCTCTGCCCCCGATGTCCACGCGATGTTGCAGAGACATGTCAGCATGACAACCCCACAACGTTCAGAGCCTTGAGGAACTCCGGGTGGATCTCATCCACCCCTGGCGCCCTGCCACAGAGGAGCTTTTTGACCATCTTATTGACCTTAGCCACAGAGATAGGCGAGCCCACCCCAGAGTCCCCAGGCCCTACTTCCTTAGAGGAAGGCGTGCTGGTAAGATTGAAAAGTTCCTCAAAGTATTCCTCCCACTGACCTGCAACATCTCCAGTTGAGGTCAGCAGTGCCCCGTCTCCGCCATACACAGTGTTAACGGTGCACTGATTCCCCCTCCTGAGCTGCCGGATGGTGGACCAGAACTTCCTTGAGGCCGTTCAGAAGTCATTCTCCATGGCTTCACTGAACTCCTCCCATGCCTGGGTTTGTGCCTTGGCAATTGCCAAAGTTGCGTTCCGCCAATACCCATCCGCTGCCTCTGGAGTTCCACAGGCCAAAAAGGCCCAATAAGACTCGCTTGACAGCATTCCTCACGGTCGGTGTCCACTAACAGGTGCGGTGTCAGTGCCTGCCACCACGACAGGCACCGACAGGCCTTGTGACCACAGCTCCGATCAGACGCCTCGACAATGGAGGCACGGAAAAAGGCCCACTTAGACTCAATGTCCCCTGCCTCCTCGAGATGTGGTTAAAACTCTGCCAGAGGTGGGAGTTGAAGCTCTTTCTAACAGGAAAGAGTTCCCAGCAGACTCTCACAATACGTTTGGGCCTGCCAGGTCTGACCAGCATTCTCCCCGACCATTGGAACCAACTCACCTCCAGGTGATGAGCGGTTGACAGCTCTGATCCCTCTCTTCACTCAAGTGTCCAGGACATATGGCCGTAAGGTCGATGATACAACCACAAAGTCGATCATCGAACTGCAGTCTAGGTTGTCCTGGTGCCAAGTGCACATGTGGACACCCTTATGCCTGAACATGGTGTTCGTTATGGACAGTCCATGGCGAGCACAGAAGTTCAATAATAAAGCACCACTCTGATTCAGATCAGGGGGGCCGTTCCTCCCAATCATACCCCTCCAGGTCACACTGTCACTACCCATGTGAATGCTGAAGTCCCCCAGCAGAACAATGGAGTCCCTATCAGGAGCACTCTCCAGCACTCCCTCTAAGGACTCCAAAAAGGGTGGGTGCTCTGAACTGTTGTTTGGTGCATAGGCACAAACAACAGTCAGGACCCGTCTCCTCAACCGAAGGCGAAGGGAGGCTACCTTTCGTCCACCGAGGTGAACCCCAATGCACAGGCATCGAGCCGGGGAGCAATAAGTATGGCCACACCTGGTCGCCACCTCTCTCCATGGGCAACTCCAGAGTGGAAGAGAGTCTAACCCCTCTCAAGGACACTGGCTCCACAGCCCAAGCTGTGCATTGAGGTGAGCCTGATTACATCTAGCCGGCATCTCTCCATCTCATGCACCAGCTAAGGCTCCTTACCCGCCAGAGAGGTGACATTCCACGTCCCCAGAGCTAGCTTCTGCAACCAAGGATCAGTACGCCAAGATCCCCGCCTTTGGCAGCCACCCACATCACACCACACCCAACTGCCACAGCCCCTCCCACAAGTGGTGAAACCATGAGAGGGAGGACCCACATCGCTTCTTCTGCCTGTGCCTGGCTGAGCCCTTCGGGCATAGGCCCAGCCACCAGATATTTGCTGTTGAGCCCCACCCCCCGGCGTGGCTCCAGGAGGGGGCCCCTATATCCCACATTCGGGCAAGGGCGTGATGAGTCCCAATTTTCGTTTTCTTCATGAGGGTCTCCTTGAGCTGCACTTTGTCTGAACCCTCACGTAGGACCTGTTTGCTTTGAATGACCCTACCAGGAGCATACAGCCCCCAACAACATAGCTCCTAGGATCACTGGGACACGCAAACCCCTCCACCCTGACAAGGTGGCGGCTCATGGAAGAGGGAAAACAAATCTGTATTACAGATTTGAGATTTGTGAATTTAAAAGAATATTTCACTAGATAAAGTCAGTTTGTCAGAGCAATTGTAAAACATAAGCAAGTTTTATGTGAAATGGCTCAGTAGACTTCATTTCTATCCTGTGTGATATACATCACCACAAAAATGGCCACTACCACTACTGGTAAATTTAACTTTCTTCAAAAATTAAAGAAAAGAGGATATTATCATTCCAAGTCTGCTCATGCTGAGCTGCAAACATTTCCAATTTGTGATCTTTATAATTATACATTCGCAGTCTTACAACTGACCAGTTTCATAACAAACTTTAACTTGGACAAATTTTCTTTTAAAATTGACAAATATCAGTAAATAATGGGATAAGGGCCCTCAGTGCACAGCACTTGTTTTCACTGTGCTGACGGTGTTTCAATGCTCAGTGTTTAGCGCAGAGCTGTGCTTGTCAATCACTGGTCACCAACCAATCAAAACTGAGAAAGGGAGGAACATAGGAACTATTTCTCTGCACTGTGTTGGAGGGAAAACTGACCAACAGCTCTGTTTATGATCTACTATTGAAGGATTTTCTTAATCTTATGAAGGAAGTGAATGTCCACAACATCTGTTACAGTTTAGAAACATTACTATGTGAAAAGGACATTTTACATTTCACTGTGATGCAGCTATGGACACTTCAGACTCATTCATTTTATGACTCAGTGACTATGTGAGTATTGCTGTAAACAGTGAACCTTATGTGTCAGAATGTCATTATATTCAAAAAGTACTTTACCAGGCTGTTCTCTGTGCTGTACACCCTGACCCTCTGTGTTCGCTTATGGATCATCAGATGAAATCTCTAAATAGGCTTCACCTTGATAAATTGACTGCAGATTTTTATTTTAATCCATCATATTCTCCCCTGCAAAAATCTTAAACCATCATTTAATGAGCTAAAAATGATTTCAAAATGTGGCCCTTTCAGGAGTAATATAGTAAAAGTGACAAAACACAATAACAACAAAAAACTCTGTATGAAGCGCTGAAACACAGAGCGCTGCAGCAGTACAAATACTCCCTGCGGACACAGGCCCTAATTCAACGGAGATCAAAAATGTATTTGTCACTTGCCAAACCAATGATGGTTTAATTTATAGTATGAGGGACAAAGGTACCGTAGTTAAAAAATGAGCTGAATTAACAACATCAGATGCACCGATGATTACAGTATGAAAAAAAATGACAAACAGCACCAAATGTAAAAAAGAAACAAAAAAAAAAAATCCAGACTTTCAGGTGTGGTAATGCCTTAGAGAAATGTGGTTCTGGTTGTGAATGGGTGTTTAATGGTGTATGAAGTCCGTGTTCTCACCGTCTCCAGCTCCTTCAGTAGCAAATACTGCGGCGTTCCCTCTTTGGGAGGTTTGGACACATGGAGATGCAGAGAGTCTCCGTTCCCCAGAGTGTCCAGACACAACACGAAGGCCACATTGTCCTGAAGCAAACTGGAGTCTGCAGAGGAAGAAGAAAAAATAAACATACAGCTACATAAAAACAAGCTTCTCTCTGTCCCTCACTGCACTTACTTCCATCTCATCTTATCGTGTTTCTTTGTGTTTTCCCTGTAGTTGTGTACTTTCTCCCCCTCTCCTTGAATCAGGTCTCTGGCTGTAGAGTTGCATGTTCTTGATGTGTGGTTTGTGGTCACACTCCGGTCCAGTGTGGGTGTTATTTGTCGTTCTAGCTCTAATCTTTTCTTTTGTCTCTCCTCTGTTCACTAACCCCAACTGCTCAAGGCAGATAGATGCCTACCCAGAGCCTTGGCTTTGGGTAGGCATAGGAGGTTTTTCTCTTCCGTTAAAGGAAAAAGAATTAGACCATATAAAACATGACAGGCAACAATCAGAACCCTCAGTAAGCTATAAAAGTCAGTGAAATAGAGTCCTAATTATGCATCAAACACATTAACAACCATATAATACCTATGGCTAACCTAAAACCCTAAGATACAGCTCAAATAAAATCTAACTCATCTCCCATCAGACCTAAACAAATGTAGAAACCAGACAGTTGTTATTTTGTCTTTTTAGTTTCTGCATTAACTTCAAGGGTACTTTAAAAAGGTATTCATTGCCAGGACACTAACTGCATCAAACATGTAACCAACTAAGAGACATGTTTCAAATGTTTATCTATTTATTCATTAGTTCCTTGTGATTTGAAGTCATACAGCTAGGAACTTGTAGATGCATCTAAAGTTAGATAAAAAAAAAAATGAGTAAGACTGGTAAAATGTATAACCTTCAATTAAGTATGACTGTGGGAGGAAAGAGACTCATAATGAACGCACACCGAGCTGGATGAGGTTGAGCAGTACCTGTGTGGTCCAGATTGTCCTCCAGCCAACGTTTGGTGCCCTGGTAGTTAAACTTGCCTCCTCCAGATAAAAAGAACAGCAGGTTGTACCTAAAACCATAACATGAGTATACCAAACACACAAATGAAATCATGTACCATGATAAAAATACACACAACAACTCACTCATCATGTCACACATATCTAATGTGAAGTGAGAGGTGCTCAATTTCTTTATACATGAACTGGTTTTGTGCATTTACATGAAGTCCATTACATAGAGTGATGTCCTCCTCCTGAGTGATTCCTCCATGCAGCTACTGTTGAATACATTTATACTCCGTAAGACTGTGCATCACGTTACTTAATGCTTTCAGTGTTTAAAACGGTCAGATATGACTAAATGTTACTGAGTGCACAGATCACATTCAATAAAGATTAAACCATACAAAAGAGACAGATAAATATTGGTTCACAGTAGCAGGCAACAAATCTACAGTACTTCTAATAAGGACTACAAACATTTCATTACGGGCAATAATTTTAATTCATAATAGAGATTAAATGATCACCAGTGTAATGATAAACTGCAGTGAATTTGTCTGTTTTGATAATTGATAATGAACTAAAAAAAAGTTTTTCAGTGATTATTCTTCTTTTCCTTTCGGCTCTTCCCTTCAGGGGTCGCCACAGCGAATCACCTGCCTCCATTTCACCCTATCCTCTGCCTCTTTGCAGTTTCTTAAATGTAAACACTTTTTATCCTTTATAAAATGATGTGAATGTCTTTGAGTTGTGACCAAACAAGAGATGGAAGGACATCAGCCTGACAATTTATGGACCAAACATTTACTTGATTAATTTTAAACAAATAAATGGGTCTGAGTCAGTCTGCTTCAGCGTAGGAACTTGAAATGTTTCAATTCATTCAAACTGGCTGAACCAACATTTCTGATTTTAACAGGTTCTAGGGAATTAAAAAGTGACATCCTCCGAGAGTAACCTGCAGACAGAAACCTGGAGCTCAATCCACCTTGTTTCACATCAGCAAGAAGAAGCATGACAACATGACTAACACAGTCTAACGGCGCCACCAGTGACCAACTCACTGCTCAACCGAAGCAGACACCAGCAACAGGAGGAGCAACACTGACATTTAACAGAAGTAGAAGGGGATGTGCAGTGTTAATGCATGTCACCTCGCCACTCTTTTGGTTTGTGTTGTAAGCATGTACCCTTTAATAACGTCCTCCATTTCTCTTCTCGCTTTCCTTTTTGCTGTTTTCATCTGTTGCCAAGTGCGCTCGCCTGTATCATCACACTCATATGCAAGAGTTTTATTTAAAGTTTATTATGAAGTTCATGTGTCTATTTAGCATGAGCAGAGTCAGGAGACTAAAATCGCACCAGTAAGTCGCTGTGGTGGTGGTGGTGCATTAAAGCTAAGCCAAAAAGTATAGTGTTAGCATGTGGCACAAATCTCAACACTGTAATCTGCAGGTCACACCTGACTGCGCTGCTTTAAATTCTAATGCCCCTTTTCCATTACACATTTCTAGCATGACTGCCTATGACTCCGCCTACATGGGTAGTACTCAATTGCTATGGAAAATGACCAAAACTGAGCCGAACTGAGTCGAGTTGAGCTAAGTCGTGCTAGAAATGTGTAATGGAAAAGGGGCACAGGTGAACACGGTTTCACTTCACTACTTCTTTGGACTATGCTGGCTAGATGCATCATTGGCGTATTGCTGCCATCTACTAGGGATGGGCCGTTTGAAACGGACGCTTCGGCGCTTGTTTCACCTTCGTGAAGCACGGCGGTTTTCGGCGGTTCGGCACAATGTTTCGGGGCGTGTGTCAAATGCCGTGATCACGTGATTGATGACGTCCGAAGCGCCGAACGCTTTGTTTGATCGAACTACGGTTCAAACGTGACTCTGTTTGAACAGTTGGGCACGCTATTCTCTATAATACAAAAATGGATCCCAAACGATGTTTCCCGACCACTTCTGCTGCCCTGTCCGTTGTCTTGTCTGAATCGAGTTCATT
>JAQQAE010013273.1:0-12819 GCA_029823295.1 Pseudamia nigra | reverse complement strand
CACCAGCACCCTGTTGGTTAACAGCACTGATGGCGGTCATTGTTAACCCGGGCCTCGACCGATCCAGTTTGGAAGTCCTATGAATGATTCGCATGTTTGATTTGGCATAGGTATTACGTCGGATGCCCTTCCTGACACAACCCTCTGCATTTATCCGGGCTTGGGACCGGCATAAGAAAGAACATTGGCTTGTGCCCCCCCTCACTGCTGCATTTGAATGATGCAGTGGCACTGCAGAAAATTGGGGAACTCTGCATCACCTTTACAGTGAGCAATGAGCCCTGTGTGTCGGTCAATCATAGCAGGTGCCCAGTCTGTAGTCACTGATGCCAGCTTTTCCAGCTGCACCTTTTTCTCCACCAAAACTCCTTCACCACATTATAGATGTCAACTCCCCTCGTAGTTTTCTTCAGGGACAGCAGTGTCAGAAGTGCTTCTTTAGTGGAGAAACCATCAAACGCCATCCTGATAAAGATCATCAACCGCACTGTACTGCTGCTGTCCACTGACTCGTCACACTGAATGCTAAACCATCTGCACCTTTCCAGATCACAGTCCAGCTGGTCGGCCAAGTTCCTAGACATTGGCGACACTCTTTTTACCAATGTAGTTGCCCCCAGTTGAACACGGGAGAGAGTGGAGATTACATCGGCTCCGTATTTCTCATCTTTGAGTACAGTTTTAGCCTTTAGCATCATTGCTTCTTTGACAACCTCCCCATCTCAAAAGGCCCTCTTTTTCTTAATCAAGAATTGTGTAGCTCTAAATGAGGCTTCAGTTCCTTTTTGGGAGTTTTTTAATCGGTCTCGTGAAAAAAGATTTCTGTTTGCGCAAAGCTGCCTTTAACTCACGGGCTCTTTCTGCTCGTAGTGTGCTGCCTTGTGGGTAGTTGGCATGGTAGCTTTTGTAACACGTTACGAAATGTCTCTCCACATTGTGCCGCTTTGCTCCTTTCACAGTGGTTAAAAAAAACTCCCCTTCCCATTCATTGTGCCATCTTTTTTGGGGGGGTTCAATCATCTCTTCATTTTTGCTGTGCCCGGTAGTTTGGTTCCACCATGTTTGTGTGATCTTCACAGACGCTTTGTTTTGGTCATGCGCACAATACTCACCTTTGAACTCTACTAGATCAGAGTTCATTTATATTAAACATTTTTTAAAGTGTTTTTTTCAATATGTTATCATTTCCAGTTTACATGTAAGTGTGATTTAAACAAGAATAGCAACCAAAAAATTAGATATAACTCACTGATAAGTGGTGCTATTTGAGCTATTTTTAGAACAGGCCGGCGGGAGACTCGTGGTCCTGAGGGGCAACATGGTGCTCATGGGCACCGTGTTGGTGACTCCTGTTCTAGATGTAGTCGAACCACGTCGGCAAGGTAAAAACACTCACTCTTACTAACTTGTCGGAAAAAGGGAAATTGCTAATATGATCACCAAAGCAGTCACTTTGCACATCACTAAAGATATGGTACCCATATACAGTGGAAAAGACTGGGTTTATCCACTTGCTGAAAACTTTTGTAACTGTAATGTAATGAGCGAATTCCTTGTTAATGTTTTTAAAAATGATTCAGCTTTCAATGTGAATGTAAACAAGTTTGTCTCCGTTCAAGCTACAAAATGTATTTTTTTAAAACAAAAGAACAGCTGGGACTTTAATTCCAGGGAAATTGCAGATACTTAAGTTTTTGATTAAATAAAAGCAAAACTTGTTTTGCGTTATCTCTGTCATTTGTACTTATTTTTTTCTTTAAAAATTAGCTCTGAAAAACAATCAGAACAAAGGTCTTGAAGAGACCAAAACAGGATTTTTTCTCAGCCAAGGTCCAGAGAATGGGGAAAAAAAACAGCAACGAAAACAACACTGAGAGAAATTCTGAGGAGTTCATAAAATCACATTTATATAGTCTTTAGGGTTCCAAAACTTCCAATATGTCAGAAAATGCACGATATGTCTCCTCCAAGGTTCAGCCTTTAAGGTTCAGTTATTCTTGTCAATACCTTGTTTTTAGAGTTAGTTTGTTTTTAGGTTTTATGTTTCTTAGATTAGGGTTAGGTTGCTGGTCTTTAGCTGTAATATGTATGAGGCTGCTGATTGGTTGTTGTGTTTTGTCTTTTGTAGGATTTGATCAAACCAGCCTTTGGTGTGTCTAACCAGCCTGGCTCTGCCCCTCAGCCAGGGACCATTGCCCCTCCTCCTTCCTCCTTATCATCATCGGGGCAGAGCGGTGCCCCTTCCTGGCAGACGGCGTCCTCCACCAATGGGACAGTGCTGAAGACATCAGGTGGTGTTGTGATCCCTGGAGGTTTCACACTGATGTCAGGTGGGTGGGTGGGCCTTACCACTGTCAAACAAACGCAGTTCAATTGTTTCTTTTTTCATACATGTACATCATCCTCCTCTGCCTTTGTTAAAAATAGTGTTTTTAAAAATGTGAACACCCTCACTCATGTTATTTTTAATATTGTATCGTGTAATTTCGTTGTTTGTGGGAATTAATAACTGTTGGGCAGAGATGCAAACCCAGCCTCAGACAGTGAACACACAATAGTTCTCATGTAAACCAGATTTTATATCCGGTTCCATAAAGACCCTGCCTCCCTGGAACTCTAAAGGAATGTTAGTAAGCAGATGTCATTTAAGCTGAAGGTCCCACTTCCTCCTCTCTTACTTTTTTCAAGCCATGCCCCCTCTTCACCTGTCTCTGGCCTCACTGCTTCCTTACCTGTTTTTGGCCCCTCCTCATCCTTGCCTGTCTGGCTCGTCCTTCCTCAGGTGCCCCCATCCCCCTCAGTCAGCTTCAAGCTCCTCCACTGGCCCTCCAGGGTCCTGTTGCTCCTGGCCCCACCTCCACTTTGCAGGCTCCAGCCACGCAGCCAACCACGCTGCTCCGCCTCCCTGCCACAGTGTCACTGTCAGGTCAGCCCCACCTGCTTCTCTGATTGGTTCGTAGCTGTAGCTGTATGATAAACACAGTAACATCTCCAGTGAAGTGGCTTCTGATTGATGACATTTTGATCTGTCATTGATCTCATTGAGCTCATCAGTCTTTGATCTGATTGGCCATATGTTCACATGCAAAGTGTGTCTTTTCCACCCTATTTGTTTGATGTGTATAATGATGATCATGATTTGATCGGTCAGCTTTGAGAAACTGTCACAGATAAATCAATTTCTGTTGTAAATTCAAAGCTCAAACATCAATGTATTTCTTGTTTACTTGTTTATTTATATCAGGGGGTGGAGTCTCTCCTCAGATCCAGACCATTCAGGTCCAACCCAGCGGTCAGCAGGTCTCCACCAATCAGAGCTCAGACAGCCACAGCCCCGCCTCCTCAGCAGGTATGGCTGAACCCACTCTCATTCATTCTTTCTCCACTAGTGATCCACTGATATGGGTTTTTCAGGACCGATACTGATTATTAGTAGCTAAGGATGATAACCGATATTTGGAGCAGATATTCATTTGCAGTACCGTATTTTCCGCACTATAAGGCGCACCTGATTATAAGGTGCACCCCCCAAAAATGTCATTTTAAATTTTTTTTAATAATCCGGTGCGCCTTATAGTGCGGAAAATACGGTAAGTGTAAAAATTGTCATACAAATGTTGAATAATAAACACTTAACTTGGTTTAAATGCCTAAAGCATGTTTATTTAACCAAAGAAATAGAAAATAAATAGCTCCAGAAGTGCATGGATTCTAGACTCACAAGTTATTGTAGCTGTCATGTGCTGTTTGTCATGTGACTTTCATGCAAACAGACATTCTTCTCCACATTACATACGTTCAACCCATTGCTAATATGTAGTCTGCTGAGTGTTCAGAGCCAGACTGGACAACTAATGTTATGGTATAAACTAAGCAGCGTCCACCTTAGCGTGTTTCCCTACGAGAAAACAAGAGTGAACTGAGTTTACCGTACGTGCTCTCTCTCAACAACACACACATGCTTTTACTGTTTGTCGATTATCAGCACCTTCTTTCAAGTAATTCACAGATATGTCGGGAGGTACGTAAGCGGTACGGGAGGTACGTTATCAGCAGCTAATGTTTACTCCACTCTATTCTGAAGTAGAGAGAGAGAGGGGCGGCTGAGCCGAATTTGCCCAGTTTTTAATTGATTTTTTTATATCGGCCCATCAGATTTAAAAAACACAGATACCAATATATGTCAAAATTCCAAATATTGGCGCTGATAATCGGCCCGGCCGATAATCGGTCGACCTCTAGTCTTTTGTTGCCCCCTGTCTCAGAGCTTATGGAACATATTGCAAACATTGAATTCAAAATCAGTGAATATTTGCAAAAAACAATCAATTCAATTAGTTTTCACATTAAATGTCTTGTTTTTATAATATATTCAATTGAATATACATGTAGGTTGAAAAGTATTTGCAAATAATTGTATTCTGTTTTTGTTTACATTTTACACAATGTCCCAACTTCACTGGAATTGGTGTTTGTACATAATTTTCAACAAATCAGCTTTAAAACTTTTCTAAAGCCACTATCTCTACCATAAAACATTAATACAGTGCCAGAAATTCATGTAATTTACAAGACGTTATACAATGTTTCTACCAGATCTCCTCATTAATGAATCCTTTTAGATGCTCTGTGCTGCAAATACAGCTTCTGTCCCTTATCTGTGGCTTAAATTTCATTATGCAGCCACAGTTTATATGATGAAAGTGCTTTGTGGTTTAACGGACATTTTCCCACAATGCCTTACAGTTGAACAGCAGTTTAATTTTGAGTATCTCCCCTTTAACTGGATGGTGACATGAACACACAATTGGCTTATCATTGTGAATTCAGTGAGTCGTATACGAGGCACAGTGGGTACTTGCACAGCTGTCATCCTTCAGTTTCAGAGCGGACATCCCTAACAGCAGCCTCTCTTGCAAGAATGTATGATTGAAAAGACCATCAGCAGTTTGCTAAGACTGGATCTAGAAACTACATGAATGTCAGCTTGCAGTTGTGGTACTGGCCATCTAGACTTCACCACTGGGGCTGTGATGAATGAAGGCCTTTATACATTTTATATTTCCACCTCCAACCTAAATGCACTGTCCAGCGAGATGCTGTGTCTGAGGTTACATACAGGGGGACTGCAGCCACTGGCAACGCACTGACTTTAAAAGTACAACTGTTGCCACGAGTGGAATTGTAATGACAGACTCCTGTTTGTTATGAGCAAGATTGTTATTGGTTTTTGGAACCTATTTCAATGATATAGGATTTAAAGTTGCAGCTCCCACCCAGGGCCACTAGGGCTTATTTTACCAGAGACATGATTGTATAGTGGAGACTTTTCCATATGGTGCACTTAAAAAGAATATTGTTCCTACATAAGAAACAGATTGTACCACTACAAACCAGATTTACACATATTGTACAATACAGATCTTTATTTGGAGAGCTCAGACTGTTTTGAAATAAATGTACCATACTTATTTTTTTTTTTCCAGTAGGGTATTAATCATTTTTTTTCCATTTATTTAGCGCATAGCAGATGAAGGACACTTAGTCTTGCTTCAAAAGCAGTGAATTATTGATAAGCTAATTTCATCTGTGAAATATAGCTGTGTCTGTCACCTCTATGATTAATTTAAATGTTCTCATGATTCACCTGCCTCAGCATCTTTGCCAAAGCTGCACAGTGAAGTCATTACTAGTGCCCTGGTCTTAAGTATCTAATCATTACTGTTGTACTGTGTCATACTGATTATATTTTTGTCATGTAGTTAACTTTTCAGTATAATTAACTAATTTTATTATTAATCTACTGTATTGATGGAGTAAGAATACAATAGAGTTAGTGTTCTTTGTCTACTAGCATTGTATGTTTTGTGTTGCTTTTTGTTTCTCAAATGCAAGGCCTTCTTTAACAGGCTATGATATGGACAAGGTATATTACTTGCTAAGTAGAGGTAATTTGTATAGTCAGAGCATCAATGAGGAGTCCTAACATCAAGATAAAAAGTGGCTTTTTACTGCCCTCTTTGGTCAGAAAAGTTTGTTTCATACAGTATCTGGCAAGTCAGATGCCTTTGATCACTATAAAGGTTTATGTAACACTGATAGGACAAGAGTTGTTTTAGTTAAAAATGGCATATAGTCCTATATGCACAGCCCTTGTGCAGTGAGATTGTACATGCTGCCAATGGCATTGTTTTGCAGGCAGGTGAACAATGAAAACAAAGCAAGTCTGAATAATTCTGCTCGTCTCACTTACTTCACTAAAGTTAGCATGGTTCAGTTCCACGTAACAGAAAGTTTCATAAAGCTCTCAACCTGTCAACAGACATGAGTAAGTGTGCTATGATTGCATTCCCTCTGAAACATTCCCATAGACATATGCAATAATATTTTGATGGTATATGTTTTAGAACATAATCACTGTGAAAGAATCAAAATATGTTTTATTTTTTTCTGTTTCATTGCTTTTTTTTCTTGCCAATGCTGCTGGTTCTCAAATTTATTATCTACATTTTCTTCTTTGTTCAAAGGGGAGGAAATATGTTAGAGGAACAGACCAAAAGTTCAGCATATAATAGCTTAAAGCAAAACAGATTTGCATGTAAAGTCAGTTTAGTGTTTTTGCCAGATGTTAACGGTTCATGGTTTTATGGAGTATGGATGCTCATAGGTTCACGGTGATATTGAGCGGTGAAGCTGCAGATCACACTGTTTTCTCTGTTTATTAGGTTGTTTGGGGCCTTGTAGTTATCACATTCTGTGATAGGTGGTATAATGTACCATGATATTGGATACCACATGTCATAAAAGAGGAAAAAGATGGAATCATCCTCATTGAGGTATTGCTGAATCAATCACTGTAAATACAAATGGTTGACTCAAATTTAACAAAATTGCAAAGATTCAGAGGAATAAAATCATGATGATATAAAATACATATGACAAAAAACTACTTGTACACTTCTGAAACAAACTAACTAGAACTAAACTACTATCACTATTTACAAAGTATTAAAGACACCTGCCAACAAGTCAGCAGCTTTCTGCATTGCTACAGAGTTTCTGTTAATATATTTTCTTCTACTAGCTTAATTTTTATGCTGAACTTTTTTCTCATTTACAATATATTGCATGGGTCAGAATAATTCTGGTGGTAGTGTGACAATGGCCACATGTGGAAGGAAGTGATGAAGGGACAGAGGTTCTGAGAGTGAAAGGGTGAGCGGAGCTGGTACAATCACATGCCTGCTGGGTTGGAAGTGGAAAGCCGACAGTCGGGGAGGAACTGAGAACCTTGTGAGTAGTGTAGGTGTAATCATAGTTCTATTGTCATGAACAGCTGGGGCCTCTACAGCTCTAAGCAGCAGGGAGTCAAAGCCCAGGCGCTGCCCCTGCAAATTAACATGTCTTTAACATTTCTGACAAAATAAGAGCAGAATATTGTACTTAAATCTCTGAGTTTTCATAGACTTTACCAGCTAGGGCAAAGGTGAATTTGCATTAAAACAGCATACCAAGAAGTCACTGGTACCCGGACCTTTTGTTCTAGTAGCAGGCATAAGACAGCTAGCGAGTGCAATGATACTTTTCCAAACTTCTTTGTCAAGCCACGGAGCAGACTTTCCAGCGACTGGTGATTATAACTGTCACTACGCATTTATGGAACCTTCTTAGATTTCTGAAAAAACAAAATTTCCCATTCCAGAGTTGAAGGTCTACTTGCCTATAATCACAACAAAGCATTAGGTGCAGAAGTCTACTTAAGGTAATTAGGTATTTTTTGCTTCATACACCTAAGAAGAAGCAGATTAATACACACCCAGCGGAGTTGTAACATGTAGCAGCATGGGAATTCTCAAGCAGAGACGCAGCTGACTCTATCAGGTGGGATGAGTCAAGGTGAGAAAGGCCAGTTCATAAAACTATTCTCACTATAGCATCCTAAGACAATTTCATTTTGTTGCAAATCTTTGGTCTCTGGCTTTAGGGAGAATGATGCGATATAACCCATTACCTGACGCTCTTTATTCCAGCACCAGATATACAATGTAGGTAAAGTTAAAATATATTGATTGAATTGATTTCTAATCTTACAGAAAAGTGAAGTCTCGCCCCTCCTTGGTGTAGCCAATGGACCAAACTTTATAAAAAAATATGTGTGACGTTTTTGGATTTTGCTTGAAGTACACC
Source organism: Pseudamia nigra (assembly GCA_029823295.1). NCBI lineage: Eukaryota > Metazoa > Chordata > Actinopteri > Kurtiformes > Apogonidae > Pseudamia > Pseudamia nigra. The sequence goes on along the minus strand of JAQQAE010013273.1, from coordinate 4,632 downwards.
ATTTGTTACACAGATGATCTTTTATGTATATCACTTTAAGAGATGATTTCTCTTGGCGAGAAACTGCTGGTGAGGCAGAATGATACAGAAAAATGCAAGATGGCCAGACTAGTCAGAAAGGCAGGATCAGTTGGTGGAAGCTGGACTCACTGGGGATAAGGTTGGCAGATGCGCACAGAACGTAAAGGACATCATGGCCAATTCAGACTGTCCTCTTCACTTCACTCTCAACAAAAAGACATGCAGCTGCAGTGGACAATGAACATCACTGCACTGCAAGATGGCATGTTATAGAAGATTTTTCATTGCCATTGCGATCAGACTGTTGGGTACAGTACCACAGCTGATAGCAGACTAAGGTGAAACATTTCACACAGGTTGACTGGAATGCACTCAAGAGATGCTGACCCATGCTGGATGCTTGCCTAGACCTTGCACACATTTAATGTGACCTAGCAATGTGAGAGAGGGCTCAGAGTCCTTCAAACTAAAAAAAAGTTTGTGAAAATTCAACAAGCTTAAAGCTAGTTTGACCTTAGCCCTGTGGCCTTGACCTTTTGACCCCTAAATTAATGGAGTGAGTCAAGATCTACAGTGGGTCAAGATCAATAATACTGTCAAGTTTGGTCACCGTAGCCTTAATTGGTTAAATTCCTGATTGAGTTAGTGGGCGAACATGGAAACAAACACACAGACAGCACTAACCGCCCTACCCACACCCCGACTCCGTCGGCATGGGTAACGATGAAAGATAAATCAAACAACAACAAAAGGTAGGGCCAGTGAAAAATTAAAAAAAAAAATTAAAAATGGAGACACGTGAAAATGAGTCAACAGATAAATACGTAGACTTATTTTTGTTGACTCATCTCGTTGGAGCTTTTTGGCTCCATCGTCAGGTTTGTAAAAATTCTGCTCAATGATGGTAATTAATAAAATCATGTAGAGGCTTTTATTTGTCTAGTGGAAATAGAATGCAGTGGCCAGTACCATCTGATTACATGCATGAAACATGCAAAGACCCTGTACCTTACTCTTTTGGCACACTGTTGATATAGTATATCAACATTTTGTAGGTTCCCGCCAACGTAAAATGATTCTTCTCCCTGCTGTTGCGACCAAATCCAGAAAGTCACAGACACAGTCAATAGAACATTACAGCATGTAGGGGAGCAGCACCTTTTGCTTATCACAACAATTTTTAGCCCATTTAGTGAGAAAATTTCATTTTGAGTGGGTAACATTTTCTAAGCACAGAATCGATACAGAGCCTAGTTTGCTATAAACACTGTAGTTAAGCAAATCCTGGGCAGATGATGTCCTTAAGCATGGGCAGAAGCATTTGGAATAGTGTTATTTTGAATGATGGGTTAACATCACAAGAGTTTGATTGTCAAAGCTGATCATGAATTCATCCAGTATGTCCTTGGTAGATAAATAAAACAATATTAAGTAGCTGCAATGAAATGGTGCTTATGCTTCTGTTTTAAAAAAAAAACACAGGGGCATAAATTGTAGCTGATGGAGACCAATTTACATTTCTACAATTCCTTTGAGGATAGGGAAAGTGTAATGCATAGGTGCTCCTTCCCATACCATACCGTTTTTATTTATAAAGCACTTTAAAAACAACGAGGCTGACCAAAATACTAATGTAAGATGCATATACAGTATATTTTCTTTGTACACCTCTATTCATTCCCATTCAGTTTTAATAAATATGTAGAATGGAGAATTTATTTATTGTTCTCACTGTGCCTTCAGGAGAATGTGTCCTTAGTTTTCTGTTGCAAGATTTGTGTTAGTGATTTGCATATTATTTGATCACATTATTCACTCATTTGTCACTTTTACATGACATACCTGAAGATGATAATTTGTCTTTTCATGAGCAATTGTAGCTTGGGAATGTTGTAAATAAATGAATTACACTAAGTTTTTGTTGGCAGAGCATACACACATACAGCCACTGCACGAGGACTCCCTGAAGATCACTGTTGACATTGAACCGCTGGAATCCATAATACTCAGAGCTTGAGCCCCCAGCATCCCTTAAGGTCCCAGAGAGAAGCTGGGCTTGTCCTGACTTCTGGCCAGCTTTGACTCTCCAGGGCCCCAGAAGCCTCACTATCATGTTGAACCTGAATTTCAGCCCTCAGGAGGCACACACTTCTGCTGCTTTTATCCCTGGCAGTAGAGACAGAAGTGCAAACACTTTCACATACATTATACAGCAGAGGCATTGTTAAAAGCGTACAGGGACGTGCGTCTTTATTAGTGATTTTTCATGGCTGTTAATGAAAGGCTTTCAGCATCACAAGCACATCTCTGTTCTGGCACTTTCATTCCCTCTGCCTCTGTCAGTCTTCTGTGCATTGTTATTTATATATTTATTTATGTTTGTGCAACTTGCATTCTGATGTTTTCCGTCATTCTTGACATTCTTTTCTTGCTTTTGTATTCGAAGTGAGCTAAGAAAATAATAGGTCTCACTTTATTTAGTAATTAGTTATTTACTGTATTGTCATTCTTTAGGTTATTACACATACTTTGTTGTGTATTTACCACTTGCCTGAGTCATGGAATGCTGCTGAGATGACTATCTATTCTTACCTACCATCCCTACTTACTGGACCATGGTCTCAGTGGTCAATTTGAGTGCTTTCCGACTTGTTTGGTTTCACAGAGATGTTTCCTGTGCTGATTTAAATTAAATTTAAATATAAACATATTTCCTACTCTTTGAGATCTTTGACTCTTTTTCAGGCCCATGCTGAGAGCACCTTTGAACCTCAGGGCTTGCCTTTTCCTTAAAATTCTGGGCAATGTGTAACCAACCAAAAGCTTGCTGTGTTCTTATTGAAGATGTTAGCCAGGTGTTTACCAACAAACTGCAGTCCTACATAGTTTTTGGCATCATGCACAAAAATGTCACAGTTATCCTTTCAGAATATTTCAAGTGGTCTGGCCAGAAAGAAGCATTCTACCCACTTTTTCATAGGTGATTTCAGACAGGTTTTAAATACATAACTTATAGCAGTAATTACCAGTTAATGTTCATATTACAGCAGATGTGACTCCACTGTGTGTGTCCAGGACTGCACAACAGAAAGAGAGAAGCAGTGGGTGAAGTGAGTGGAAAGAATAAATGGGGCGAGCGCTGTTGGCCTGTTCAAAATGCTGCAACTTTGCATAGAAGTATGGGAAAGTAGAGATGCGTAAAGCCAAAGTGCACTATTCGTCCTACAAAGAGAGAGGTCTCTCATGGTGTGTGTTGGGTTCAAAGAGATGCAGAGGGAGGAGACAGAAATGAAGCTGGGGTTGGTACATGTGCACACACTATGGAGATCTGTTATTTCCTGGGGGCACACATTCACTGACTGCATGTTGACTCACATAAAACAAGTTCACACTCAGGAAATACAAACACAGAGCAGTGTCTCTGTAGGTAGATTCATCACCTCACACGAGTATGCCATAAGTGATGATTATAAGGATAAATGATACAGTACTGTATGAGTCTATTCATCCTTTTTAGGCAGTTGTTTTTCATGCTTTTCAGTTTATTTTAAGAAAGATCATAGTCATTATAATTGGAGGTGGAAAATGTCAAGACATCCTTTTATGCCAGAGAAATATAGATGCTTGTGTAAAAATTTTCTGGCAAATGTACATATACAGTACATATACTGATTCAACTTATTTACACAAGTAAAAGCATGAAAGTACAAGCTATAGTTTGCATATAAATCCACTGAACATCACATCGTCCATGTTGGTATTAGTTTTCTGGGTCTCAGTCTCTCATTAAAAGCAAAGTGCATACTGTGTAACAGCAAGAGTGTCTCAGTGGGTGAGAGAGCAATGCAATGCATTCCAGAAGAGAGTCATCATGGCAAGAAAAATAACATAGGAACATAGATCTGGTGTTTTTAAACTTTTTTGGAGAACATATCACCTCTTAGTTTCTGCTTCCCCTCGACTCAAGTCTCTTCTATTTTGCTCCACCTCGACGTGCTGTGTGATGCTGTTATTGGCTGGAGAGAAACAAAGCTTTTGGCTGAGATGTCCTGCAGACTGCACAAAACAAAAAGAAGAAAATAACAAGAATGTACTGGTACAGGGGAGTGTGTGGCTAAATCTAAATCTAACACACTGACAGAAAGACAGAAGTACTGACTGAGAGGAGTTAGTAAAGGTCAACACAGCTTACAACCTCATAGGTGCGGGGTTTCACGCACTCATTTTTGGAGTTGAAAACAGTCATGGGGTAGCTACTATGGAGCTAGCAACAGTAACTTATCTAATCACAGGATGAATGAGAAGAGTCCACATTTCAGATTCCTTCAACATCTGGCAGAGGTAAAAAAATAAAATAAAAGGGAAAAAACTAAATGATAGACAGACATGCTACTTTGACAAATGTGTTGACTGGCAAATCCATCACAATCTAGTTAGTTTCCCAACATTGTATACTGCACCTAAGTAGATGATGCCTCTCCACAGCCAAGCCTTCATTTATTGACTGCTTTGTCTTGTTACATCTTTTATCTCCCATGTCTGTGAAGATTCTCAGTCATCCAGGTCATAGTATCCAAGGCGTGTGGTTTTTTTTTCTTCCATCGACTGGAC
>JAQQAE010013272.1:0-12819 GCA_029823295.1 Pseudamia nigra | reverse complement strand
CCCTTGCTTGAAACTAACTCTCCCTAATTACTGAACATGATTAACATTGTGTACTTGTATTTCATTATGTATCAACTGTCAAAAATACTGCAGTGGATTTTTTTTAGATTTTAGATTTGATTTCATGTTATGTTCCCACAACTTACTTTAAAATTGGATTTTAAGCATATGACTGTGTTTTTTTTTACCTGTCATGCCCTAAAAGTAGATTTAGAACAATGAAAGTTCTGCCATGGTTTGGTGTTATTTTTTAATAAGTACACCACATCTTGTGAACTGCCTACATTGTCAATTCCATGGCCACAGGGTTTTGAGTGAATCTGACTCACAGTGAGTTTTATAATCACCATCTCTGGCTTCAATACGTGGCACAGCCTGTTGCGTTTTCACTCTGAATTTTAAATTATTTTTTTCCTAAGCACTCAGCATAGTTGGTGTAGCTCAAATCTTAGCTAAAATGTGAAAGCACCAAGCAGCGTACATCACAACCTGATTAGAGGAAAGCTGCATTCTAGCCATTACAGCAGCACAAATCTCCCACTGTACCTCTTAATAACTGTTGCTTTAACTGCTGCACAGTCCTCACAATGTGTATGTTTAAATGAATGAATTTGAGATGAGGTTGATTGTACCCTTGTTAACATCAGTTATGCTTATCCGCACTTGAACATTTTGCTACATGCGTATTATATTTGCCTTCCTTTATTTTTTTTTTTTTATTTTTTTTTTTTTTAACTTAGTAATTGTTGTTGTAAGTTGGGGCGCACACACCTGTGTACTTGTGCATTTTAGATCAATTTTAAATGCACTGTTGTGGAGCGGTGTAGCGTGCTCTACACTGCGCTGGTGTTCAGGGGCTGAGTACTCAGTCAGAATGGACAACAGGCTCTGTGCCTCCGCCAGACCAATTAGGCAGCAAAGCAAGACTAATGGCTGTGGTTAACTTGGCCTCTGAAGAATGGAGCTGTCCCTTTTGGACTGCCTCGTTATGTGATTGAGGAGGATGTGTATGTGATTGTGTGTACCTGTGTGTGTTTGTTAATTTGAGTTGGGGGCTAAATGATGACAAGCAGATGCCTGCAGTGGGTGCGTCCACCCAGAACTTCGTCTCTCTTCCACCTGAGATTTCTACATAACACCTTTGTGCCACCATGTGGGCCCACACCAGGTTACCCTGTGGGGGCGTAGGAGAGAAGCAAAAATACAGTTCTATGAATCACTCCCCTTTTAACAAGCTAATTAAGCAATGTGTGTCGCATCCTGAGGCGATATTGAAATGACTCAGTCACAGTTCAGTAATGCTTCTAATAGACAGAGGAATAAAGAGAGGGAGGGCCGATGAAGGAGGAAGAGATGCGGGGGACGACAAATGGCAAAGGCACAAATTAGACAGAGCTGAAACAGTTGTGTGTAACAAGCTCCCCACTGTATTCCTCTTCTTTGACAGACCGATTGAGGAGGTGTTTGGGCAGACAGGCTGGCCGGGCCTCAACGTTACTCTCCAGCTGCATGCATTATCAGTTTGCGTAGCTTGAAGCACCACCAGGGGGCGATACATTGATGAATTACACTGAAAATCTTTTGCTAAAGAGAACTTCACTGCCTGTTTTCTTTCTCCATCTCATCTGGATTTCTGTTAGAGCTTGGCACAGACGTCCTCACTTATGTCAGTGTTTTCTCTTATTTGTATACAGTAAAAATCCATAACAGCCATATTGCTATTTGTCAAAGCCATTTAAGGGTCAATGAAAACCAGACTCTTCTCCAAGGGATATATGACCGCAAAGTGAAACAAGTCTGACTGTACTTTATAGAGACAGAAAAAACATTGTCGTTATGCTCATTTCCTCAGTCCTGAACGTAGGCTGTCTGACATAATAAGGCTGGACTAGAAAATAGACCGAGAACAATTTTGCAGGCTTTTTCTGGCTGGCTTGATCTCTGTGTGTGTCGAGTGTTCCTGTGCTTTAACCTCATACCAGAGTTGTTTCTCTCATACTTCTATTGTGTTTCCACTTGTCTTTTCAGAAGTATTTTATGAACATAGCTCTCTTGAGCAAGGGCACTTTAAATATATCCCAGAAAGTTGAAAGAAATTGTACCCTTAGATGTGATTCAAGTAATTTGGATGAACAGTAATTCTTACTGTGTTCTAATACATTTCATCCTGAATTTTCTGTCTTTCACAGTTTTTTTCATTTTTTTTCACCAATTATTTTATTAATTTGTACATTTTCTTGGTTATTTTGTTCATTTTGTGGATTATTTAATTAACGCTATGTATTTTTATGGATCATTGCATAAACAATGTCTGTCCCCTCCAGTGGCTGTAAATACAGTACACTGTTCCCCATAAAGTTGGAATCATTTGTTTTCAGACACATTCCTCATTTTATTCATATTTATGCACATCACTTGCCACATTTGGAAGAGATTGATCAATAAGGTTTTGAGATGAGATTCACTTTATCATGAATAAATAACATCGTCACAGTCAGAGGTAAAACATTTTATTTTAATTTTATAGGCAACAGTGTATTAAAAATTTTTTAAAAAAGCTTTTGTATATAACCAAGGGTGGGTTGGGTACACAGAAACAGTACTCAAGTAAAAGTATTGTTACTTTACAATTCTAGTGGCTCAAGTAGAAGTAGAATTACTTGAGAAAAGTAAAAGAGTATGTCATAAAAACTGCTGTATTAGTGAGTAACTTCATAATGTAGAATTTATTACAGCCACATATATAGATTTTTATATTGACATTTAAATTTTTTTGTTGTTTTGTTCAATTTTGGATTTTGCTTGAACTATTTATTTATTTATTTTTACCATTGTTGTTGATTTGTTCAATTTGTTCATTTTTTGTTGGTTATTTTTGTTCTTTTGTTATTTTCTTCAGTTTTTTATTATTTTAATTACTTTACTATTTCTTGTTCTTTTTTGTTCATTTTTGTGATTATATTGTACATCTTTGCACCTTTTATTGCTTAGTTTAGCTATACTTTTCTAGACATTTACATGACTCTTTAAGTGTTCTATTTTACTTTAATTGGTTATTTTATTTATTTATTTTTTACAATTTCATCCTTTTTTTCCTGAGTTCTGACCAAATGCTACTGAGTAGAATTATTATTATTTTTTAATCCTCATAAGTGTAGAAAAGATTCTGAAAAACAACCACTCTCAGAAGTACATATTACTGAAAAAACTACTCAAGTACACACTGAGGAGTAGATGTACTTGAGTACTACCTCCTCTGTATATAACCACATATAAACACTTTACTGAGAAATGTTTTTACCATATACACACATATGACACATACACAGAGATGTAATGGAGGGGCCAAAATCTAGCCCAACACAAAGCTTAGTTGAAATGCCTTTTAAGCATATGTTTTAATTAATGGCAAACTTTTCAATCAAAGGTGCATGGGCTTCCTAGCACTGTGTTTTATGAACATAACGGAAATTATTAATCGCTAAACAAAATGAAGTGGCAGCAGCAGATTGTGGTCTAGAAAGCAGAGAAATGGCAGCACAAAGAGAATCCTCATCATTCATCAGAGCCATATTAGTATATTTTAAGTTCATTTGTTTTATTGGGCATCAAAATAAAAAAAATCATCAGTTGTGCAAATGCTGAATATTTAACCAATCAGAAGAACACCTGGCTATCAAGTAGTGTAATATAGGAATAATGTAGTATAATTAGTATGTCAAGTAATTTATTTCTACAATTGAAATACTGCATGTGTATGATCATATTTTATTGCAAATAAAAGACACTGAGACCAACTCTGATATCACAGCATCAGTTTTTCCTCCAAAATGTTCACTAAAAATGATATTTCTTGCGGTGTTTTCTTTTAAAGCCAGGATTGTCTTCCTTCCAATTTTGTTTTGATTTTCTCCAGCTGGCTCGACGCAGTGTTGCGTTGCATGAGACATCTTTCCTTGGCACGGCCGGCAGTTTGTGTTACTGACCTCAAAACGCCAGACTCATTTTCATCTTGCCGGAGAAGTATTTTACTGCACCAAGGCGCATATCATTAAAGTATCAGTAATGAGACACCATCAAGTGCAGATCTAAATATGAGCACTTGGGAGCGGGTCCATCACTAATCCTGATGTAGACTGAAAGTTCTTGGCATGTGTTTGAAAGGTGGCGGTTTGGTCTGTTTGAAAGCTCAACATGGCCTCACAGTGAGTGTATTGAGGCTTTAGGAGATTGGTCATGGTGCAGTGTTTTGAGTGTGTTTGGTTTTAGACTCCCTTGATTGCTCACTGCTGCTTGAATGAATCAGATGTGCTACTGACAGAAGCTGAGGTAGTGTGGTAACACAGTGAGTGAAAGTGTCAGCTACCTGCTGTTTACATTTAGTCAAAACAGGCGGAGCCCTAATTTCTCCTGGGAGTCACAAATTAGATCGGCCAACTTGTTGCCCTGACCCCTCGCTGGTATTTCTACTCACTTTTAAAGCAAGAGAGCGGAAAAGTAGACACAGGAAACAGGGAAAAACTTCAATAGAATTTTAATTTGCTCTATTAATTTATGTAAATGATGCTGAGCAGCTGTTTGAATTGGAGTGTTAAATTGCTTACCCAAGCATTGCCATGTAGGCTGTATGTAAATGCAGGTGTGTGCTAATTGAAATTCAATATCCTTCTCATCGGTAAGGGTTGCTGGCCTCCTCAACTGCGCTGCCCTCCTCCTCTTCCTCCCCCTCCTCCTTCCTCTCCTACCGCTCTAGTTTGCCCTCCAACCTTTACCTAAGTGGGTCTTTAATTTAAAAGTAAGCGCATTAACTTTTTCAAACACAGGGTAGATAAAGTACCTCTTGCCAACAAATGAATAAATGGCGAAGTAAATAACACTATTTCTCTCTTGCACGCAGATGTACACACAAACACACACAGGGAGATCGATAAACAGTGGTATTGAGGCATCTCTTGAGGTCTGTGTCTGGCTCAGTGTGATGGTTGATTTATTTGTTCTTTGCAAGAGGCGGTAAATCAGCGCTTACCCTCAGGCCAGCTTGGCTCTACACAGCCAGGCAACCTACTTAGTGTCACTCTGCAACCCTGCTGGATAAGACATTTTCGTAGCCTCTTTATGCTTAAATTTTTGCTCATTTTGTCTTTGCTGGAAAAAGTGTCTTTTTTCCCTCATTTAACAAAAAATGCCGGCGCACATTATGTTAGGAGGCATTTCCAGAAATGTACATGATATAAGGGAAAACTATCACGGTGCAGTTCATGTGGGATGCAGTGTCTTGTGTTGTTATTCGTTCAAGGGGTAGTTGAAGAGCCTGACTGCTGGCTAATTGCTACTCTGAGATGTCAAAAGGTGCAGGGGAGAAGAGGAATATGGAGAGAAGAGACGGACTAAGAGGAGTGCTAACCTTCCCCCAGGGCTCTCTCAGGGGTTGACGCTGTGTGTCGCCCTCCTCAGTTCCTCTGCTCCTTCCTTTGCTCTCCTCTGCTCTTCTTCTCTCACTGTTGCCCTAAGACAGGAAGCCGAGCTGTCCTCAGCAGCTGTGACTCACACCACAGAGACAGAAGCCGCCGGTACAAAACCTCTTTGAATTCTCTGAGCTTTTCTTCTCTTCTTCTCCTCTGTCATATTTTCTTTGTTTATTGACAATAAGATATACATCTGGGGGCCAAACTAGAGGACAAACCTGTTTGGTTTTTCCTTTGTCATACTTTCAAATAGAAGTTTTCTATTGTGGTAAAGTTTTAATTAAGATTTACCTGGTCTTTTATGTGTTTTGACAACTTCTTTTAAAAGGGTGATCCAGGGCTGGAAGATGGATTGTAAAACTTTCTTAATAATGCTAAGCTGCCAAACTGCTAGCCTGGAAAGCTAATTGTCTTTGGCTCAAGCATCACTTGGCTGCATGTTGGTGCCTACTGTGAGTACACACAGTGGCAGCTGGTGTCCACATTGCTCATCGGGGGTGCAACATAGCTGAGAGGCATCAACAAACTTGACCTGCTCTTGGCCGAATGCTCTAACTCAAAAAATATAAAGTCTATTTACTACAGTCTGTGCAATCTTATTCCAGTGAACAACCCTGCATTGTGTATATGTGTGAGTTTTTTTTTTTCAAATTTGGCATCAGCATTGATCATCAAAAAAAGACAAACACCAAAAACACTATTTGCTGTGCCACAAGTTGTCACTGTGCCCTCAGAGCCCAATAGCACTGATGTTGTTACTCATCTGAAAAAAAAGAAAACTATCCTGCTCATCACAAACATTTTTTCAAGGAGTCCCTCTGGTAATATAGTGTTTATTTTATGGGCAAGGATTTGACTTTTTAAGTGTCTTCTAAATTAGAGGCCTGGTTTAATGCCGATTTAATATTCTGTTTAGATGCTCAATTAGATTTGTAATTGCTCCTCAGGCATGATTGCATTTATATTGGCTAAGTTCATTAATACTGTGGGACCCAGGTCCGTGGCCAGCAATGCAGTAAAGATGAAATTAAACCCTCAACATGGGGTTCAGGCTGGGGCGAACAGTGGCAGCGGAGCTCTGGGATGTGTAATGCCAATGACACATTTTCAGCTTGGACTCTGAAAAGTGTTGCACTGTGTAGTTAAAATTTTAATATGGATCATATTGGTTACTGTCACGACTGAACCGGCAAACGGACAGACCCAAGACTTAATCGCCAGACTCAGAGTACAGTTCAGTTTTTATGAAGGTTTATTATAATAACAATAATGAGTAAATACTCAAACACGTAGAGGGCAAAGCAAACAGACAGGTCGAAGAACGTGCAAAGGGTAACAGGGGCCGAGCAGACAGGTGATCCGAGAACAGTCCAAAGTCGGGAACCGGGCAGGCAGAATATCCAAGACGAGAAACAGGTCGAGATCGGGAAGGCAGACAAATACAGGTCGGGAACAGAACGGGGTGAAAGCTTGGACGAGGGACGATCACTAGGATACATACACAACGAACATGCACTGAACACAGAGATTCACCACTGCTATATACATGAGGATTAGGGGATTAGGCACAGGTGGAGATACCCAGGGAGGAGAGGGAGCAGGTGTGTGGGATGAACACAGAAGGGAGCGGCAGACAGGACCAGCCCTCACAGTTACACATAAAATTGATTACAGTTCATCCAGAATATGATATGTTTGCTGAACTCAGCCGGGCGGCTGTGGTTCAGCTTAAACCGTGTGGGTTCGCTCTACCAGGTGAACCGTCGAGATGCCCCATGAGAGCCCTTTGTAGGGTTTTGAGGACACATACAATGTTCTTCAAATTTTTCAGATTGACTGACCTTCATTTCTTAAAGTAATGATGGGTTTTCACTTATCTGTTTCCTGCCATAATTTAGATTTGGACAGTAGTTGTTGTAGCAGTAATAGGGCTATTGACTCTGTACCCACCCTTCCTCTGTGCAAGACAACTGATGGTCTAAAGCACATTATAAAGGCAAGAAACAGCACAAATTAACTCACCTGTGAATTAAAAAACATTCTGTGTCATGAATCTGATGAGAGAATGCAAAGCTCCATGTGGCTACCTTGGAAAAACTAAAATCTTAAAACATATATTCTGGGTTGTCCTCTCCTTGAATCGCCACCTTATCGTGGTGGAGGGGTTTGCGTGCCTGAGTGATCCTAGGAGCTATGTTGTCAGGGGCAATTCGCCCCTGGTAGGGTCTCCCAAGGCAAATTGGTCCTAGGTGACAGGTCAGACTGAGAGCGATTCAGAAGACCCTTATGACTATGCTTTCCTGTGGGCAAATTCTGTAGGAATCTGTAGGGTCGTAAGGTTCCGGTGCTGTGTGGTTTGGGTGGCAGCCGAAGGCAGGGGTCCGGCTGGTCCAATCTGCAGTTGCCAAAACTAGTTCCAACTTGGAGGAGGCCCTGGGACAGACCCAGGACACGCTGGAGGGACAATGTCTCTCAACTGACCTGGGAATGCCTGGGGGTCTCCTCAGAGGAGCTGGAGGAGGTTGCTGGGGAGAGGGAAGTCTGGGCTTCTCTGCTTAGGCTGCTGGCTCTGTGACCCTGACCAGGATAAGCGGAAGATGATGGATGGATATTCTGGGTTGTTTAACTTTTCTTTGTTTACTACATAACTCTGTACATGTTCTTTCACAGTTTAGATGTCTTCAGTACTAATGTACAATGTTGAAAGTAATACAAATAAAGAAAAAGCACTGATAGAGAAGGTGTGTCTAAACTTTTGACTGGTAGGGTATGGTACTAGCAGTGTTGTATGAGTGTGTTAGGTCTTATATGCTTTGTAAAACCTTCATTATCCTGGAGAAAACTTGACAAGTGAATGCTGAAAAGGCCAAGAGTATAAAAAACAGAAAAAAACTCCATCCATCCATCCATTTTCTACCCCTTAATCCTCGTGAGGGTCTTGGGGGGGGGGGGTGCTGGAGCCTATCCCAGCTGACTTGATCGAAGGTAGGGTACAAACTCCTTTAAAATAAATTCAGGTCTGGGGGTCAAAACAAAATGGAAAGATAAATAACTGTCCAACTGTAAGAATCCCAAAAATGTAAAGTGACTGTCAGAGCGAGCTGTGATATAAATAAATTAAAAATCTTTCCATATTTCGTCTTCACTAGCCCTGGAAACTCTGATGAAGAATCAGTTCAAAATTCACCAACTTGTGACATGTAGCACAGAGAGAGAGAGAGTAGCAGAGAGTCTACCAACATGTGACCTTTGGCTAGACTTTCCAGTTTGAGCATTCTTACTATTGGAGGGTCATTCAGCTGTTTTTTATCTCGATTGTTCTGTGTTTAAGAGATGTAATAAATGGACTCCACTGACGAGCAGAAAACAGGCGGAGGATACAAAGATAACTGCATTTTAAGGCCTTGAGCCACTCTTTCTTTCTCCATACTTTCCATTTCTTTACCCTTTGCTTCCCCCTTGTCTGTCACTTTCTTTATTTTTGTCTTTCATCACGGCTTTTCAGTGCACAGTATGTTATTACAAAGATGGCTGCCATCTCTTGAGATTTAGTCCCTGCCGGTCCAAGGAGTCCAGTGTAAAAGTCCAAGAGGAGACACAGATGTCTAGACAGTCCCCTGTATAATTTAGTCATGCATTCCTTAAAGGTGTTATAAAAACACCTGCATCTGGTGCTCTCTCTTTCCTCATGTCATTTCCTCTATGAACCTCCTTCTCACTCTGGCAGCATAGCCTTTCTTAGAATAAGGAAGCCCAGGTGGTTCAGTCTCGCAGTTACTTTAATGCATTTTAGCACTCAGAAAGCTTTGTGAAAAACCTAAGTCTTTCTTCACTTCTACTGCTTGATGGATCCAAAAAGAAATGAGGCAAATTGGCGAGTGTGCCATTTCAGTCACACCACCTGAGATGAATAATGGGCACGTTCAGAGGGACAATCTCAAAGCATTAATCAAAGAAACGCATTAAAACCTTGATTGGTCTTACATTTAGAGCCAGCGTACCTCTTTTGAAGCCATCCAGCCCCTGTCTATTAAAAATAATGTTCTGCTAAAGACTTGTTGTGTTTGTCACTTGATTACATTTTGGCAAAAATCAGACACTGTGGTGTGTCAGTGGAATTTTGTACTTTGTGGTGTTTTCTATGGTTTACTTTCGGCTCCCTGTGAAGGTTCGAGCAACAATAGACAATCTTTTCATCAGTTATATTTGTTTTTGATCCAAACATTCCTCAGCCCACTCTGTGTTGCTCCTGTCAATGTTTTGCTTTCTTCAAATGGCTTTTTTCCAGACAATGACCTGCTAATCTCTATTGAAGTCTCTGAAGCAAAATGCATGCGAGAGTCCTTGATCTTCTTCAGCTTGCCAAACCTGTGATGGGTGTGGAAAATCTCTGTAACAGCGCGGGCATTTCAGCCCCTAACACATGATTATACAGAAAACATAAACAAATAAATTTTCACATTGAATAGTCCTTTGAACATTTCTAAAACCACTCTTCATGTGTTGCCAGATTGCTTTGGCTCTCACTGTTTCCCAGAAGGGACAAAACTATATTGATGAAGCCATAGCCTACCTCTAATGTATGTTTCATGTTGTGCAGGGGCAGAAGTAGCCTCTTGAACTCCAGTCTTCGTGGTTCTTTGAACAGTTGCATCAAAAACAAATTCATGTCATGCTGTCGTTGCTTGAGGCGCACGAGTGTGGAAAGCAAAAATGTCATTTCAGAGATCAGCCTGATTGTTCTAATATTGTTGTTTAGGTTTAAATTTGGCCAAGCTTGGAGAAAACATTGTTAAATTATGTTGTCTACATCCATGGTGGATGAGATCATTTATGCCAAATGCTCTATTGATGTTTTTCTTGTGGCTTATGATTCTTTTATGTATCTTGTTTTATTATGTGTTGTACGACATACAAGTCCATACTTTTGTTGATTTGTCCACAACAAATGGTTTCAATGGTTGTAACATTAGTAAAGCATATCATATATTCTAAACATTTGTAATGAACCACAGTTTGCTTTTAAATTGCATATAAAAGGGTGGATATTTTGTCCTTTTCATATTTGCTTTTCACAACATTTTCACATAGATGCAAGCTGGCTAATTTGTACAAATCATCTGGTTATATCTAAAGGCAGAGAAGTGTTTTGCTTGCTCAAAATATGAATGCAATTTATGAGAATGATTAGATGAAAAGATGAATTATGGTGCACATTTTAGCCTGTCTCTTTTCAAATGACTTCCTTATGTTGGGTTAGTAATGGAAACATGGAAAAAGCTGTTAGTAATGATAAAAATAGATTCATAGAAAAGTCCAATACTGTTGAAAATCAGATAATCAATTTAAGAGAGGAGTAAAATTGTTTTGGAGCTGTTCATATTTTTCTTCAGACAGGTGTCTATGCCCTACACTGCCTGTGTTGATGACTTTATAATGTCTTTTATAAGGGAAACCTTAACAGAGTGGTGTACAGCTGTGCTTCCTGGAACCCAGTGCCAGGAAAAGAAAAGCATGAAAAGTTGAGTGGACACACTTTGAACAGAAATAAATTGAATACCGCTGTTTTAATGACAAGAATATCCTGATGTGAAACTTGGAAAATGCCAAACAGAACAGCGCTGGGAGGAATGAGTGGCTTTTAGTGCCAGCTTGGTTCCATGAAATAGTTCAGACATTTCAGGCTCCAGCTTGGCCCCTGAAGTGCTGGCACCATGCAAGGTAATTGTTTCTGAACAGTGGATGGTTTTTGCCAGAATCTTTGAGAAGTAATTTTTGTATTATCAATTTGTAGGATTACTGTTTATATAGTATTGTAAACACAGCCTTAAGCTCAGAAAAGACGTTACCCCAGCACTTCATGGAATCATTTCCAAGAATGAGATGCACATATTACATTAATGCCTTCCTCTTTATGTTTCTTTTTATTGCGTCTACTTCTAATAGTGCTGTGAGGAGTATTATTATCAACATGTAAATGACTTCCATGTTGCTGCTTTGTAAACGCCGCATTGTCGGATTTCATGTGTTCATGTGCTCTAATACCCGCAGTTATTGTCTGAGCCATTTTTTCTACATGGGTTTAATTGATTGACGTTTTGCTGTTTGACTCATCGAGATCGTTGCAGAAAGGTGTGTATATAAACTAAATAGCCACATGGACAATTGAACAGAAACATAGAGGCCAGCCTTTTGTCTGAATAATGGAAAAGCTAATTTTGTGATTTTGTTAAAGAGCTTTTATATTCTGACAATGAGAATTTTCGGTTTCCTGGAGGAGTTGAGTGAAGCCCTGGCAGTTCACATTGGATGCCCAATTGCTTGTTTATGAAACCATAGTCAAGTATCACATATTTGGACTCAAGTGTACAATGTACTCAAGTACATGTAAAGGTACTTGAATACTACCCCCTCTGTTAGATGTAATGCATGTTGACAAAGAACATAAGCGTAGAGGCTGTGAATGGACCAGCAGTAACACTTTTTGACCAGACGGTGTGCTGTGTTGTGCGTGCTCCTCTGACTGTCAAAGTCATGAAGTACGCTGTGTTCTGTCTTGGAGTGATTCAGCTAGCCAGGTGTGATTCCTGCTTAAACCTATTTTAAAACATGGAATATCTGGGGGTTTAGTTATACTTTAAACGTCAAGACCCAGTTGAACTTGAACTACTTGAAGTGTGGCAGTTTTTTGTTAAATACCTACTTGTAAATCAAATCCTGGTACCTCAGGTATCGCGCTGGACTCTGCTCTTCACCACCTGTGGTTTTCACTGACATCTGTATTGTTTCTCAGTATGAGCAGAATGTCTTTTCCTGCAGTAGCCAGTAAATCAGCATTTCATTGACTATAAAACGCTTGTTGTCAGCAACAGAAATCACTTTCTTGCAACAGATGTCCTGAGGTTAGGACTGAGGCATTTTGATGTAATATTTGCTGTTGGCTGTCGAGTGTTATGACTGAGAAAGAAGTAGTCGTTTTGAAGATGAGTTAGTAAATAGTAATATTCTTACTAATGCAGTTGCTAGTGATCTAACTTGAATTTTAAACAATTTGATTTTGATTTATGGCCCTCTACATCTCCTGTGTTGGCTCATTTCTCACTGAAGTATTATTTTCTTGTTCTCTGAAGCTGTGTGTGATTCTTTATATATTAATATCCACAATGTCTTTCTCCACTGAGAAAGCTGTATTTGCAGGTGGTCAGAGCCTGGTGTGAGCACACTGAGAACATTTTAATACTGACCAGTCCACAGTGGTTGTGTCAAAGCAAAAAGACAGTGTAGAAAAAGAAACCGCACTCAAAGAAGTAAACTTCTACTTACATATCTTTATTAGACCATGTCCAAAAAATAG
>JAQQAE010013271.1:0-12819 GCA_029823295.1 Pseudamia nigra | reverse complement strand
GGTAGTTGGTGTGAGAGAAGAAGTTGCAGAGGATAGGGTGAGATGGAGGCAGATGATTCGCTGTGGCGACCCCTGAATGGAACAGCCGAAAGGAAAAGAAGAAGACATTTAAAGGTTCAGTGTGTAATATATAGTGGGTTCTGGTAGTCAGTCTCTGGCTTGCATTGCTCTCACATCATTTTAGTCAAGTTCTGTGGTTGCAGCTGCAACATGAAGGGGTTGTTTTGTCCATTCTGGTCCACACCTACTGTATAATGCATCTTAATCTTGGGCTTTCCATTTCCATTTAGAGCTGCTGTAGTAATATGAATGTAATCTGCTCCCCCTGAAGATCTGAATACCTCATTATAAAGTTAACAAGATCACAAAGATTTTTATCACTATACAGTCTTGTAAACCTACGTAATTATGACTCTTGCATAGATTCCCACTGACCCTTTAATTACAGTGGAGGTACTTTAACATCTGTATTACCATTTTACGGTACTTTATAATTCTACTCCACTGTACTTCAGAGGGAAATACTGTGATTTTTACTCCACTTTACTCCACAGTTGTCTGATAAGTGTAGTTATTAGTTACATTCTAATTTTTGTCATCCTATGGCTTTCAAAAAGTGGTGTGGTGAGCTCATACTTCAAACTTCAATGAGTTGTTAACAGCTCCACAAATTTTTGCTCGTAAGATCTCACTTCAACAGATGCTGAAGTCAGCCAATACTGTATCTTGTCCGAACTCCAAAATGAAAGTCCACTAACTGAAAACATATTAGTGTGTCAGACGTTTGTTTCTTCCTCCCTCCACGTCCATTCGTCATCTCAGCAGCTCTAATAGTTACTGTATGTGCTGTCTCGTTATAAAATTGGATAGAAACTAGTTACTGTGACAATGGCAGCACAATCGGTGAAAGCCTACATTTCTGAGTATACAGTATGTAATTCAGGTCGACAGCTGAAAATGAACCATGTCCAGCAATAGTCTTGTTATATTTTTTTGCCTGGGTTCATTTCTGGCTGTGACTGTGCATTTCCGATTTCTAGAAATGTAGGATTTCTAACAGTGAAAGTTAAGTCTTGCACACATTAGATATGTTAGTATTCATGTTAGGTTTTACACCGTATTTACTGGCTTACCTGTTGTAGCCCTTCCCTAACATGACTAAACCTAGTGATGCTGTTACCATTTAATTGTCTATATGCATATCAGACAATTATACTTCCCTGTGAAAATGTGGTTTAAATGAAACCACTGCATCTAAAAACCCTGTGTGGCTGTGCTATTTAAATAAAGGCAGCTTCTCTTGGAGTTCTGAAATGCCCTTATTGTGCTATTTTGATGGACATTTCAGTAGACTGTGTTAGACTACAGACAGGAAATATAACAAATTCAAAAGACATGAAAGTTTATGGAGATAAGCAATTTGACTATAATTGCCAACTGCTGTTTTCATTATGGACCTGTCAGTGTGCGGAAATATGAAGGATAGCCTAAAACATTAGAGACTACTTTGTCAAACCAGGACAAATTGTACTCCGTTGCAAAACTTTGTTATTGCACCAGTATGCCATTAGTACACAATATATTATGAATATGCCCTTAAAGTGGAGCAGACAGCAGACACAAAAGTGATTTGGTCTATGACGCCATTAGCAGGAACAATTCTTGCCTCTTTAAGTACATTTTCTGGATAATGCTTGTGTACTTTACTTAAATTGAGTTTTTCTTGCAGAACTTTTACTTATAATGACTATTTCTGCAGTGCTGTGTTGGTGTTTTAATCAAGAGTAAGAGCTGAATACAGTACCATACTCTGTAAAAAATTATAGAATAACCACCTCCTCTGCTTTCAACCTTGTTAAGTTGGCTGTGATGATCTGCAACGATTTCTGGTGACATGGAAGTACATTACACTACGATCCAAATCTCTAAATAGGAAGCTAAATAACAGAGCCGCATCTCCATGTCCACACAGAACAGTAACATGCTTGAATGTTTATATTTGTGTGCGAGTATGAGTGGTTTTGTCCGTGTTTGTCTACATGTGTTTGTGTGTGTATGAGAAAGAGAGACCATGTTGCAGCTGTGTGCCCATCCTATAATCCGGGATGATCCAGGAGAGACTCACAGCTGTTCCTGCTCCTAATCTCACACTACACACATTCACACATGCGCAGACACACGTCCTCCACTATGTTTTTGGATCTTTTAAACACATAGCAGTCACGGCAGAATTAGGTCTCCCAAATTCCTGCATTTTTACGGTACATCAGTGAAAACAAAAATACAAAACACATGGGAGGCAAAGCTTTTACCTTTGAGCGAGGGTGGCTGGTAGGTCATCGTGTTAAAGTGTTTGGATTTAAAGGCTCTGTTTTCTGCCAGCATCCACTGCAAAAGTAAAGTGAAAATGCATTTGATATGTGAGGACTGATCTCCAGCTTTCAGGTGAAGGTTCAAATTCAGATTTAGATTAGGCTTCAAGTACAAAAACATGGTATAAAATGCACTGGTTACCTCGTTTGAGTAAAATGTACATATGCTCAGCTCACACGCTGCACAATTAAACACAGCGAAGCACGATTGCACAGCGTTTTACAGAAAACCTCAACAAAGCACAGTCACTTATGGTCTAACGACACAATTTCAGCGCAGATGGGATGTTTGCTCTGATTTACACATAAATGCCTGCATGAATGCAAACGTCCAGTATTCACTACAATATCTTTCTACTGTCCAAAAAAGAACAAAATCATATCTGACCAGAACACTGAAACTGTGGGTCTCATTCAAAAAATATTCTGAAATGAAATGAAGCTCCAAATTACATGGTGCATTATATATTCATTTAAGTAGAGTGTGCATTTCTACCTGATGAGAGCCACTGTCGTCATCTGGCGAAGGTGGGTCCGTTAATCTGAAAAGTGTGGCTGGCGTCGGCCTTCGACGTCGAATCTTAAAAGAGAGAATGTGAGAGAAATTTCAGAACACACGATGGATGGATGGATGGATGGACAGACCGATAGATCGACAGATTGATAGAACGATAAAGCGATAGGTAGGTAGATGGACAAACAGACAGACAGACAGATAGTTGTTCTGTATTTCTGTATGGTCCCTTTGCAGTGGATTTTCTGTTGAAACTGTAGAAAGAAGAAATGCATATCATTATATATATAACAACAATGAAACTATTTCTGAAGCAGGATTATGCCTTGTCATAGACAGAGGTCGTGCTTCACAAAGACATGGCTGGATTACTGGCATTTTCTTACTCTGAAACATCCTGTTCCCTGCACTGTTCATACTGCTGTAGGTGTTTTAAATCTGCTGTCCAATCAGCTCTTCTTCAGTCGTGCTCATCAGATACATGGCAGCGTCTACTTAAACCCTCTCGGATGGTCTTACATCATGCAGCTGAGTTGTAGCTCTCTTGGCTTCACTCAGGGGCCAGGAGGGGGCAGGTTTGGAGTATGAATGTGGATTCTTTTTTAGGTTTTTCATCCACCTATGTTCCTTCATAATCACAGCTCTTATTTTCAAGTGATATATTTTGTTGTTGTTGTAGACTGACATCATTTTGGGTCAAAAACTGTGGGTGGTGTATTATCTATTTCTTTATTCTGTGCGTCAAGAATCCTCAGTTACGCAAACATGCTGTTATAAAACCAAGTAAAGGTGTGCTTAGGGTCTCATACAAGAAAGTTCAAACCACTGCATTATTCATTGGCAACTTTTCCTGTATTGTTTATGCTCATGTTGCGTGTCTCATTTTCTACTTGACATTTTCTCATTCTCTTTACACAAGTGGATGAGTCTGTCTTTGATCAACTGAACTGAACTGTGCTAAACTAAAATGCCCCCATGGGAAGCAAGAACATCTGAAGCAGGATTTGTTTATCGAATTTCCACACTGACCTACGTTTAACGGTAACATACTGTTTGCGGTAGATTAATCTGCCAAATCCTTGACACAAACTGACGTAAAAACCATGACATATTCCTTACTATCTCTGTTTGTAGTGTGCTGTGTTGATAAGATTGTAGATATAGACGGAAGTGGCCACTAAGCCCAGCGCGTAGGCATGAAATGTGTGGGCGACTTTCACTGTGGAGTAACTCTTAGTGCTTCTGTTTCACACTGCTGGCAGAACTCATACATATTCATTACACACGCACTACAGTTATATATGTAGGCATTGTCAGGGTAGATATGCTTAAATAAAAAATAAAAAACATTCAATTAGAAGGCATTTAGGGACTTTCAATGTAATAATCACACAAACACAAGCTAAATAGTCATAAAAACTAACACATGGTTTTTCAGAAGTACTATGATATTTTCTTAAGTCTAACAGTTGTAAGAAGGCCAAGCACCGACAGGGAGCAACGGCTTATAAATCCATGTGGAAATTCAATGCAGCTGCATTTGAAACATGAAGTAATTTATCAGCAATTCGATTTGCTTGAGGAGTGTTCGGGTACTGTTAACTGGTAGATGATTAACTTCCTGTGTTTATGAAGGCCATGTTGTCTGTAAAGTGACTTCTTCCAACACTCAGTTTCCACTTAAGTGACTCCTATTTTTAAGATGTTTGCATAACCTTCAAATTCAAAACAAACTTAATGTTTGATCCGATATTAAATGCATAAATGCCGCTGAATATTTCCACACTGTCAGTTTTTAGGAACAATACAAACCAATTTGTGTTGAATAAAATATGAGAATTTATAAGCAAAGACAAAAACTGGAGAAGCATTAATCCATTTTGGCGCAACTAGTCACAACACCATGTCGTTGCCAGTGAAAGTGAGGACAGCTGGATATTTCAGTGTGCCAAATGTGCAAGTCTAATGTGTTTTTGCAGTTTTATATGCTGATTTTGTTCATCTTTTATTTTCAACTTTAGGACTATGTAGCAAAATTAGAACTGGAACGCTTAAAAAAAATACATGTTATTGCCTCCAAGTTTGTATTTGAGCCATTTTTGAGTGAAGCTCTTCAGAAAGTAGGACAATGTAGCGTTTGCGTATTAATCCCCTAACTCACTTTGTTAGTTAATGACGTTAGTGGTTATCTAACATTCAACTTCCGTACATGAATCCGGATGTTTGTAACGCACATTGACACCTCTCGATGGGCACAGTGCCCTTAGCACAAAAATATAATGTCACATATGCAGTGAAAGTCCCTTCTCTGATAGACAATGCACTCTGGGTTCATGCGGTGCTTTCAATTTATTCTGCAAATAATCCTTTAAGGCTTAATTTGATCATGACCCATTCAAGTAAAGATAAATCAAACCCACTATTGCCGTTTGAGCTCTCGTTTTGCAGTGGCAAGAACAAAAACCTGTTAACTAAAGATTACATTAACCCGCAATGAGTCGACTTCACTGGAAACAGAAGTGGTTGCGGCAATAACCCGTGTTGTCATTGTAGAGATCGGATGTGGGGCAGAACAGACTCATACACAACACATGTGCACTTGGTGGTGACTAAATGTCTCACTAGTGTTACTTCACTCCATTGTCTTCTTCAGTATCAAGTTTGTGTGTCCTTTGCCTACATCCTGTTATAACCTGTCAAGGCCCGTTTACTCTGTGTTATGAGGAATGCTCATTAATTTATTTTTCATTATTCATACCACTTTGTGAATAAATCTAATAACAGGAGGGAATAGTTCACTGAATAAGACACTGTAGGAGCTCTTGGCTGTGCTGTGGTGCAAATTTGTTCTTGGCATTAAATGTACTTGCCCTTGATTCAGCATCAGATCTCAGTCATCCACAGCTAATCTCTTGGTTTTAATCAGTTGTTCTCCTTGGCTGATGACTCTCCTCCTTTTCTCACTCTAACATTCCTCCTGTTAGTTATCTCCCCTCTTCTCCTTTACCTGCATCCTGTCACTTTCCCATGTTTTTTTGCTTTATTCCGTCCTTCTCGCTCTCACCACTTACCTCATTATCTGTGTCATTTCAATGTGTTTCAGCAATGTTTTACTTGACATGAGAACTTAGCTGACCTCCATATAGGCTTTGAAAATAGTGCATAAAGGGTTCCCACAGCTCTCAATAATGTGTGAGCATTAAGCGTGAAAGCGTGAGACATTCTTGACCAATGGTAATATGAACAGTAACTTTGCACATACATACTTCAAAGTGTTTCTGCTTGAATGTTGCTAATGAATTAGAGTAAATGTGCAACAGTACCCTTTAAGTATGATAACAGTTTGACAACCATATGAAGTTTTTGCATGCCTGTCAAGGAAACGTCATTGCTCTGCATCCCTTTATACATATCTATAGGGAAAGATTTAAAATAATCTGGTCCTAAGATGATAAATTGAGTGTTTTATAGAGAAACTGAATCAGCTTATATCATGCTGTCACTGAGCCTTTACTGTAAGTGGTGGAAGTCTTAATATGAAATGATCTTAATAATAGATGCAATGATTGGTTTCCAGATGTTAGAATTAGCATTAACAGTTGTGTGTGTGTGTGTGTTCCCTGGAAAATTTCAAGCAACTAGTTACCATAAGAATTTGATTGAGTTCAGAGCTCATTTAAATTATTACAATCACAACTTAAAGGAGTCAAGAAACTACTCCAATCAACCAAATCCATAGAGACAGAGTTGTGTGTAAGCAACACGTGTGTAGCAAATACTTGAACACCTTGTACTAGTGATTTATCCATTTTTACACTCCATAACAAACCATGAAATCTTGAATTTCTGTGGGAAATACACAGTCACTCACTCAACACTTGCTCTCCTCGCAGATTTCCCATAGGGAGCATCCCGGCATTAAGACACTGAACATGGTGTCTCAAAAGAGAAGTACTGTACGGGCAAGTACACTTGGCTGCCATTTCTAGGATGAACTGTGCCCAAATGTTACAACCGTGATGGCATTTATGGGCTGTTGCCAAAGAAATGTCAGGTCTGCATCCTGCAACATTATTCACTGCACTCTTTCACCGGCATACTGACTGTCTCATTGGGTCAGCATATTTCACCCACCTTTAGATGGGGATGGCTCACAGCAAGCTGCAGATAAGTGATGTATAGTTGATTTATTTTACATAACAGCACTTTGCACCTACTGTACTCCCATTATACTGTATGACTAACAGTGTGACCTTTTTAAACAAATCCAGTGAGCTGATTTACTCCATCCAATGTGTAATATTACTAACAGCATTTGACCCTACACTTTCTCTTCCTCCACTACTTGAAGGGCAGAGATGTTTCATCACTTTTCTCCAAAATCAGAGGCTGGACAGCTCAGCCTAATCCCAGTGCTGGCCAGATTGTGCTGCCCACAGAGTAATACAAAACATCAAACCAGAGTTCTGCAAAGTCGTGCTAGACTCATTATGTAACTGTCTATCAAGCCTTAGCCGGATGTTTCTGATGCCTGGGAAGAGGCAACAATCCTGTAGTAATTATAAATTTTGAAAATAGGAATAAAAATCTATTTATATTCAGTATTCACAGGTAGCCTTTATATTTGCTGTTATTACGCACACTACAATGTACTCGCCGCAGCCTCACCATCTCCACCTGCCCGGGGTCCAGCTGAGGCGGGACGGAGGAAGGCACCGAGAACTGGATCTTCCTCCTCGCATCCTTGTCTGCGTCTCGGTCCATCAGCTCCGCGTTTGCAGGCAGCAGCGGGTTCATGGCATCCGATCTGTCACCGCCGCAGAGCGCAAATGTCCGGGTGCAGGTCAAAGCGGAGTCAGCGCTTACTGCGATCACTGTGGAAGTTCAGTCAGTTCCGACGAGTATGTTTGAGTTGCTGGGAGTATTTGTCGGCATGCTTTTCCCCTGCTGTTGACTTGATGAAGACTGCCTCCCTCCTCCTATCCTGCCCCCCCCCCCTCTTTCCTGTGTGTATGATATAATCTGTTCTTTTCAAGCCCCTCCCAATAAAACACAAAATCATCACTGGATTCATCTTATTCAACTTGATGTACCGCTGTACATCAAGTTGAATAAAGTAGGTTAGAACAAGGTCATTCTTGTATAGGTTATTATATCACATGTAAGAGTAGAAGACATTAAAATGTTGTATATGTTGATTCATTTAACATACCCTAAAAATATAATGCATTTTGGGCATGCTTTTGCTGTTCTTTGTTCATTTTGTTGCTTGCTTTCTTCAACTTTGCTCATTTTTCTCAATTATTTTTCCTCATTTCTTTTCTTGTTTATCGTTTTTTTGATAATTTTTGTTCACTTTTACTCGTTTTCCTGGTTATTTTCTTTATTAGTCTTCATTAGTTGATTTTTTGAGCATTTTGTTTCTTTATGAAGTAACTCTTTTAACTTTTTGATCATTTTTGCTCATTCTCTTGAGCATTTTACCCCTCTCAATACTCAGACAAAATCTACACCCTTGGTTCTTTCTATTCTCTTGCTTCCTCTGTGCTGAAATGGACGAGTGTCAGAGTGATGAGAGACAAGTGAAGTGGGAAGTGTGCTGAAGCTGTGTGAAGTTTTCAGGTGCAGTCCGAGTTCCTGCAGTTAAAGCTTGTTACAGCCTATAATTTAAAGGGAATATGTGCTATCCAGCTTCATTGAGCTGAGAATTGTGGCTAAAACATATTGAGGGAACAATGCCTCTGTCCAGAGATCTCTTAAATGTTTAAAATTTTCGCTAAAACAGACTGTGCACAAATAATCAACTGGGCCATCTTGCTTTTCAGTTAATTGTTGAGAGTGTGGACGTAAATCCATTTTCATCACACCCTCATCTACTAAATGCTTTATTGGAATATTTTCTTTAAAATATGGTTTTCCAAAAGGCTACATGTTTGCCACAATGAAGGGTCTTGCAATTTTATCAAAAGGTAGATGAGAAGTGCGTTGTCATGGCAACAGCATCTCTTCACAATGGTTAGATACTAAAACAGTAATGTGTATTCATATAGAAGTGTATGTGTGTGTGTGTGTGTGTGTGTGGGCATGTCTGTATGTGAGTGTATAAGCAGATCCACTTTCATAAAATGTCAATACATGCACAGGAGGGCAGCTGAATGAAGGTTCTTTAATAATGCTTCAGGTTACATTTAATTTAGCTTCTATTATCTGCTCTATTGAGAATTAAAAAGAATGGGAGGACAGACAGATTAGCATGGTTACTATTGCCTTGTAAATAGTTTCTTCAAGTAAGCTGATACACTTTTGCTCTAAATTTGGTGATAATAGGCCTCTTAGTTAGAGAGCAAATACTCTAAAGACAAAATGCAGAAAATTTATCATGTGATCTCTACCTCAACGGTGTCATTCATTTTCAAACGTAACCAAAATCAAGCATGATACGTTGGGGTTTGCAATCATGGATTTGTCTGTACAATTCAAACTTATAGTTCTATTTCAAGGTTCACAAAAATACACACGACAATAGTAAAAACTCACTTAACCAATTAGCTCAGTGTGGCTGTGCATGTACATGTACAACTCAGAAACTTAGTAAACAACATTACATGATCAATCTGGTCAGGAGAAACTGCTAGACATGTAGATGTGTTTTTGTTTTTTTTAACAGTGAAAAATTGGTGGTTTATTACAAGTTTACATAAAACACATATTTTTGCTTCCAAAGCAAAATTTGCATATGGGGGAGAGCTGAAAAGATAACTTGTTGCTTTGGGTCCAAAATCTCAAAAAGTTAACACGATGCTGCTTGAAAAATGGTATTAACTGAAAGAGCACAATTCTCTACATTCTTCTTTCAAACATATTTTTATTATTTTCAAAGAGAATATAAGTATTGATGTACAATGTGATAATTGAAATCTATAACAAACAGAAAAGAATCCCATTCCACCCTCCCCTTCCTGGTACATAACATAGAGACTGACAAGACATACATAGTGTTTGACCGAGAAAAAGATAAATAAATGAGATTAAATATTTGCAAGGTGACCTTAAGGAATGACACATCAGTTTATTCCATCTACTCTTCAATCTGATGTAAAAATAACTTGTGTATTGTTAATTAAAGCAAAGAATGGACTCCAAATATTTTTGAACTTTCCTAATCAACAGTCTGATTTTTCAAGTTTTACAAAATGTAAGATATCCCTAAGCCACCGAGTATGTGTGGGAGATGAATTGGATTTCCATCTCAATAAAATTAGTCTTCAGGCCAACAAAGTGACAAAGGCCATAGTGTCTTTTTGTAAGGAGAGGCCTAGTGGAGATAACATAAACCCAAAAATAGCTGTGAATGGACTTGGTGAAATCTGTATACCTATCATATCAGGTAAAGTGGAGAAAACTTCTTGCCAGTGTTTAGACAAACTTGGGCATTGACATAATTAGCGGGTGTTTGATGGCAGTGATCACAAAATGGAGATACATTCTTGAACATTTTTGCCAAATGCTCCTAAGTGTAATGAGCACGATGTAGAATTTTACATTGAATAAAGCAGTGTTTGTCACAAATAGAAGACATATGTACCCTACATACAGCCTGGTCAAAGACAACTTCTGAAATCTCCATTCCTAAGCTAGTTTCCCAAGTTGTTCTACGAATTTCTAAGGAGTCTGCTCGAAGGTTCTGAATATTAGAATATATAATTGACACAGCCCCTTGAAGAGATGAAAGAGCATCCATAAAGCAGTCAATATCAGCATCGGAAGGTAAGGCAGGAAAACAGATAAATGTAAAATGGACCATCAATCCAAATCACTTTTGGGCCATTATTGAGATGAAGTTTTTCTTAAATAATTTGTCAAATGAATCCATTACATGAATACCTAACTAATTAAAGCCTGACCTTGCTAATTTAAATGGTACATCTTGTAGGGGGAGTTTCGAGAAGGTTCATTATCAAGGAATAGTTCACTCTTGTTAAGATTCACTCTATAACCTGAGATTTTGCCAAAGGAATCAAGAATAGAAAGTGCTACAGGAATAGATTGGGATATATTAGCCACAAATAAAACCAGGTCATCTGCATATAAAGTAATTTTAGATTCCACCCCATTTCTGGTAATCCCTGTACATTTAGGGTGGCACTGAATAGCAGATAAAGTTTCTATGGCTATAGCGAACAAAAGGGGGCTGAGTTTGCATCCCTGTCTTGTGGATCGTTGAAATGGAAAGGGGGTTGAATTTAAACCATTAGTTCTTACAGTAGCTTGTGGTGAGGAATACAGTAGTTGAACCCAAGTAATAAATGTAGAGCCAAAGCCAAATTTCTTCAACATAAAAAATAAATAAATCCACTCCACTCCACACTTGAATTGGGTGAGGACCCTCCATCCCCTCAGGCAAATCAAAGAGTCTAATGTTGTTCCATCTGGAAGGAGCCTCCAGGTCCTCACATTTCTTCTCCAAAGATTCCACTGTTGCCGTTAGCCAGGCCACATTAGCTTGTAGACTGGCAAATTGGCTATCTTGCTCATTAGCAGCCCTCTGTAACTCAGAAATGGTGCTGTTTTGTGTCGAAACCTGCTCCACAATGAGTTTCAGGGCGGACTCCACCTCTCTTTTCACAGTCTCCGAAATAATAGACTCAAAATTTGCAATAACTTAACACTTCATGTCCTCCATCATCGTCTTGCTGCTAGGCAGCATGGCTTCATTAGCATCCGGCCCCTCAGGTGGGTCTGGCTCTGGCGATTGACGAGACTTTAGACGAGGTTGTTTGACAGAGTCCGTCTTGGTTCGGGATGTCAACATAATGAAGGTTGTGGGGCAAATACCCACACCAGAATACCACAGAAAATTAAGTGTTGAGGTGTCAAATGACAGAATTTTTACTCATCCCCGAGGAGCTACCACGAGACACGTCCTACGTTGTTGTGCTCCACAGTGCCCCCCTGAAATTCTCTACATTCTTAAAAAATATTCTATGTAGAGGTCTGATTTATGATAGCTATAAGAGCAAAACTGACAAACTTTTATGAAACATTAAGACAAACACAACATTGAACTCACAGAGTGGCAGTCTCTCCGTGACAACACATCACCATGGTAACTGGAGATTCTGTCCCTTTGACTTCCTTTATACCAGACATTAAAGCTATTACATCACATTAAACTTTAATGTGTATTGGCTTTAATGATAAAAAGGAATACTTACAGTAAAACTTAGGTCAGGCCTCACAAGTCTTTTCACAGTCTCTCGGTTATTACTTCTTTAAGCAAATCATTGATTTGTGAGGTAAACGAACAAACAGGCAACATGGAACAAGTGCCATTTTTCACAATAAAAAGGAAAAGGCCCTGTGTATCATACGGAGAAAGCTCGAGGAAGAAGAGGAGGATTGAAGAAATTCAATGTGGGATCAGCAGAAAAAGACTGAATATATCACAAGAGTGAGATGGCTGTGGTGTCTTCCCACCAACGAAGAAGAAGAGAATCAAGAAACTCCAATCTGAGAAGCCAAGATTAGATTCTGAGGTTGAAGAATTTGTGCCACACAACAAAGTCCCTGAAGACAACCAGGAAGCAGAAATACAATTCAAAAAAGAGGTGAGGTCATGCACCCCGGTCCAGACAAAGACACCAAAGATCTGGATCATTGGTGCAAGCCAAGTCTGTCGTGCTGAGCCAGTAGCCCATATCATCTACGGGAAAAACTTCGGCATCAATGCCCATGTCCACTGGTTTGGAAAAGGTGGCATGGGCTGGTGTGGTGTCCTTCACCGATCTTACAAAAAACTGGTTACGCAGAGTCCACCAGACATCCTGGTGCTTCATGCTGGTGGCAAAGATCTGGGGCGTTACCGTTTGACACGTGCACCGCCCCAGTCAAACTCCCCACCTGCCACTGTCCCCGGAGCGGGTCGCGGGCGAC
>JAQQAE010013270.1:0-12820 GCA_029823295.1 Pseudamia nigra | reverse complement strand
TCAGAATTTAAGCACTCTGCTGCCCCTAGTGTTGGGAGCTTAGACTGCACCCCCACATGACCCCCCTTTTCTGACGCTGTGGCGTTAGTATCACGCTTCGGCAGTAAAGTGGCCAAATGAAACCCGTTACATCTGTATGGTATTAAGTGACAAGGCTCTGTAACTCCCTTCTTGAATAATTGTGTTAACAAGGTTTTTATAAAAGTTGACCTCTGACCATGACCTTGACATCAAGGACACTGAAATTCAAACTTGAAGAAATATTTAATAGATATACCTATCGTGTCAATTTGGCAGAATTACTTCCTTTAGCCGTTGAAAGCTAGATGTTGATGCCCAGCCACCGGCCCACCCGCCTGGGTGTTGTTCAGTACTGTTGTTCAGCCTCTTGAGGTTGATGGGTTAAAAATGTGTTTAATAGATTATAAGTTCAATATGTCATATTATAGAGAACATCTTACATTGATTTCATGAAATTTGCTCAGCACAAATCATGTAAAATTGTTTCTGTAATCAAACATTTCGGCCTGATGATACCTGTGATCTTCATCTTGTGTGTCTTTTAACCCTCAAAGACCTAAATGGCCACCCACAATCAAAAAGCTTACAAATTTACAGTTATTTATTTACAAAAAGCAAATTCTTCTTTTTCAACAATACTAATGATAAATTGGCATTTTATTTAAACTTATGATGCTAATTGCTAGAATATGTTTAAAAAGCAAAATAAATGGGAGAGTCAGGGACCCCAAAGACTCTTCTACCTATATGAGAAGAACTTGTCAATGACTAATCAAACATTCGAGGGATCAAAAATATCCACCAGTAGATACAGTAGCTGGCAATGTTTTTGGTTTTAGCCCATGGTCTCTTCACAGAGCTTAAAATGTACAGTATGACAATGCATCAAAGACTTTTGTTAATTGTAACTATTTTTACAATAGCATATTTGAATTTGGAGGAAGGTAATTACTGTTTAAACAAATAAAAAACTGGGACAGTTTTAACTTGGGTTATTGAAACAATTTCACGTTGCTGTGTCTCTATAGCAGCAAACTGAATTTATGTTACATTCAACAATATTGATTAAAAAGAAACAATAATCGAGTCTTTAGTTTTAAACAGCATCTAGTGTAGTTTCATATGTAATTGTATTATTCTTCGCTCTTTGTCTCCGTAAACAGTGGAGGTTGTGTGTAATCATCTACACAACATAACCTGAATAACTCCAGTCATGTTAGCTCTCTGCTGGCATTAATCAGAGCCTGGCGTATTAATGAGAGCGCGGCAGCTAGCTAATTACACCCATAGATTCTGCAGCAGCCCATTAAATATACAAATGACAGAATTAAAGAGCCCAGCCTCTTCTGATTAATCTTTAAATGGGGAAAAACTAATGATGTCTGTGCAAACTTTCCCTTCGCACATTTCTCCCCCTCTCGTCTCAACGTCAATGCCTGGCAATCAATCATATTAATTAAGGAAAAATAATTTGTATCATTTAACATTTCCTTCTTTTCTGCTCAGTTGCTGCAGTGCTGGAGCAGCAACGAACTGAATTAGACATGTCTGGAAATTATCCAAGTCTATTTGTTTCTCCATACTGTACATTTTTTCTATTTTTTTCCTAAAGTGTGATGTTTCATCCCTCTTCATTTACTGTTATTTGAAGAAATAGATCTGGATTAGTGAAAATATAAGCAGGCTGTACGCATCACCATCAGCCCGTTTAAGGGTCAACTACTGAGGAATTACAAGTGAGGATGAAGAAACACAAAACTGTACCAAAAAGAGTATTGTTATAGATTAGTCTCCACAGAAATACATACTCCCATCTCACGTTACATGCTCGGATGTTCATTTAATGGAAAAAAATCAGATCGTTAGATTTAAGACACAAGCATTTAAGATAAGATAAATGAACTAGCATGTATTTATGGAAACAAGCACTTATAGGGTATTCATACCACAACACAGCTTGTATACACTTATAATCCTGATTTATTTTAGTAAGTAAGAGTCAGTGTGGTACGTATTGACCTCACTTGCTTTAACTTCATTCAACATTAAGAGGCATCGTTAATAACAAGGCAAAATACATACTACTGATGGGAACATGCACTCCTGGCACAAAGAATGTACACAGAAAAAAACTATTTTGACCAAAAATTATATTAGTTAAGTGCCCATACAATTACAAGGGAAATATTATCATGATATTACATGGTAAATAGTCTTGATTTAACGTGGAAAATATTGACCCTTGTGCCCTTAATTCATGCTCTGAAAATGGGAAGCTTTCATACATTTATGGAGAACGCCTAATTATTAATAATCCTGTATAGCAGTGGAGTAAAATGGTCATCTATTCAGTGCAATAAACCCATCTGATTGAAAGTGCCCCCTAGAAAATTTCTTAAGACTTAAAATTCCCTAAAAAAATCTAAGGCTTTCAGAAAGGTGCCGTGGGTTATGATACAAAACAAAAACTCTGCAAAGATTCAGTGAATATAAAAAAAAAATTGCATTTGTCATTGCAAGAGTTACTAGGTTTGCACAAGACATCAACGATTGACGAGTCTCTCCTCTGTGATCAATTGACTCTTGGGGGGGCATTACACTGCATTACATTCATAATCCAATTTGGCTTTGATTTGTTCGCTGTTCCGTGCACTTCGATGGGAATAATTGTCTGCAGACGATGCTATTAGTATTGATGGTTGTAAAAGGGCGATGGTTTGAGGACTGCCGACACATTGATGGTCCAGAATAGATCCGGTCTGAAAGTGATTGTCTGATCCATTACCCTTTATGATGGAGGAGAGTGGAGGAGATGAGAGGCACCCCTCGATAGCTAAAATCATCATGTATTTGCTGGCTTAATTCAAAGAGATCCATTTTCCTTTGTAATGAAGAAATCAAAATCACAGCCCACACCAGGATCCACACATAGAGGGCTAACACAGCTGTTGAGCTGGTAAACTGCGTAGTAAAGTTAATTTGTACGATGAATAACACACAGTTTTATTCTCTTCTAAAAGAAAAAAAATGCTGTTTAATATTACTTGCACTGTCGAAACCACATCCTTCTTCATATTGTGATGAGATGTGTTCAATGCATATCCACAAGATTGGTAAATAAGTTGTAAATAAAAAGTAAATTATTTTATGCTCTAACTAAGTTGGTGAAGTTTATAAATGTATGGGAAGTCTATGCTGAACTTTTTTTGATTGACAGAATGTTTATGCCATTATTGTGAAGTAAAGTGACTGAGAAACCATATTTAAATTTTTTTCTCCGTGTCTTAGAAGATCAAAATCAACATTTTGAATAAGGATGCAAAATTAAGTTTGCATATTGTACAGTTTATAAATCCCTTTTCTGAGAAGAAATCATATTTGTCTTGGGGATTTTATTTGGAATAAGATCATTTGCCACAGAAAGCTGTGTTGGCTCATTTACAGTCGGTGACAAACATGAGGGATTAATGATGAAATCCGTTAAAATTCATGAATTTGTTACCAATTACAGAAAACTGATTTGTATACAGAAGTGAATTAATGGCATTTTAAAATAAAGTTTTAATACAATTATGAAAATTCAAACATTTTACTCAAAAAGAAAGAAATAAGTGGTAAAACTGGGCTGGTGCAGGACATTGCACTAATCCCAAGTGGCATCGCAGAGCTTTGCTCGCTCAAATCTCACTGATTAGTATCAGCAGTCATTAATTATGAGCGTCAGACTGGGTGATGTTCTCAGATGAAGCAAAACATGTTTGGCTGTGCAGCTCAACCCTCTAATGATGCTGGTAAACAGAAAAATAATTGTCCTTTAAGATGATTGGGGAAGTCATTCTAAAGAATGTCACTAAATCACTGAGACAGTGAGATCACTGAATAACACAAAAATATAAGAAGGCGTTGTATCACTTTAAACCCTCACATGCACATGCAAATTTTTGTTCATCTTTGCATACAAGGGACTTTTATCTGTATCACAATATGTGTTCTTACCTGTAAAGTCAGTGTTGGCAGGAAGTGTGTCATTGGGAAACTGGTAGTAGCTGTGGCCTGGGAATCTGGTGCCTCTGACAACAGGACTGTGTGAATCAGAAAAAGACACATCTGTCCTCTCCACCTGAAAGAGTTACAGTAGTATTTTAGGGGGCTTTTTTAATCAAAAATGATGAAATTAATTTAAAATGAACTGCACTTGTAAATAAAGGATAACTCAGATTAACTTGCTTCATTTAAATATCTCTTACACATTGTAGTAATACTGCTATTTTCACATTTCAAATTGCTTATAAAACCTGACTAAAGTTACTTGGGTTTTTTGAAAAGGGTCAGAATATCACAAATATGTTATGATGCTCAGCTGTGGGGACAATACCATAAACATACTGTATTAAAAACCAAAAAGTGGCAAGTGAAATTTAGACAGACCTTTTAATAAATGATGTAACATGTTCACTGGGATTTCTAACAGGTTGGCCATTACTTGAGGTTTGACTGGTGTCTGTGTTCCAATAGCCAGAGGTGGGATGCCAGGTGCCAGTTTTTAGACCACAGTATACCCAGATGACTTTGGATCCGGTCACTGTTGTGGCATGTAATTACCATAGACTGTGTACGTTAGTGGACAGTGTGAGCGCGACATTCCATTGGATTCTGAATTCTGACATTTTGACTTCCTGGTTGACATTTTGGAGTCAAACACAAAACATGACCATGTCTGGACAAAAGGCCTAAAGCAGTGGAAGCACATTGGGTCAGGTGCTTCATCGTCAATTAATTAAATGCGCTTACTGATAACTTATTTTGCCATGATATTAGTTTTACTTCTTAACCTCTTAACTCAACTACAGTCTGTCATGAAAAAAGGTGTTTTATAAAATAAAGAGAAGCTGCAATGGTGTGACTTGGTCAGACTTGACAGGCCAGTGGAGCTGTCATAAAGATGTGCCAATCAAAGCCCTACATGAAAGATTTGTCATAATATCTTAACATGTATATAACAAAGGAAGGACCACCAGATTATTCTTTAGATGGTCCAGCCAAACAGGGGCTGCCACTGGTATTATACCTGTGTTATTTCTACATCAGCTTCAGCTAATTCCCCGTCCCCAGTCTAATCGCCCGTCATATACAGTATCTGTTATGCATAATTGAGAAAAAACATAACAATACCCACAAGATATTTCTATTAACATCTGATTTATTTCTATTCATCTTCCTCAGAAAGCAGGTCATAGCATACAAGGGAGACACATTTTACTTTATTTTATTTTTTATGGGCAAAAAGAACAACTGAACTTCAACAAAATCAAATCCAGGTGATAATTTTTAACAATCTCTGCACCACATTCTAGTTAAATGATTTGTGGGAAAGAAATGTAAATGAAATAGCATTTTCAGGAACCTCAGAGAAATTTTGGACCATATTTTCATGGAAAGATGACTTGTTTAATCAAGCAAAACTTGGCAGTCATCTCAAAATCCAAAAACACTGATCTCAGTCATAACAACCTTCTTTACCTGGTACAGTGGGTATGGTCCATTGAGTTGAGTGGGGGAGCTCCAGTATATTTGAACAGTGGATTCATTTACTGGATGTAACTGAGGTGAAGACAGTCCCGATGGGGCTGGAAAGAGAAATGCAGCAACAGCTTGATGTCAGGCCACTAATACATTAGAAAACATAAAACACATGGTAAGGCCGGGGTTCTAACTGTGATTTATAGATCTCAATTTTGTGACTGTGATGTTTTTCAGCAGGAACACGTCTTTAGCTAATTTCTCCTCTTCCAACTGGACTTAACTAAATTCTCATTTTCACTTAACAGCGGGTCAATTTCATTTTCTGCTTTCACTTTAGATGTTAAATTAAATGCCCCCATGAAACATACAGTGAGCTACAGCTTCAACATGTGCCATAAATAAATCAACCAGGGACCGGCTGATATGATGAGAGAAGATATATAAGAATGAAGAGAGAAGCATAGCAAGTGATGGACTGGTGTAGAGATGGGAAAGATGTGTGTGCATTAAATGTCATTCCATTCTTGTGTTTCTGTGTGTATGTGTTTCAGTAATGGTCTAAATGGTCTGTGGTAGGAGTAAATTAGCTCTCAGTGACACACACATAGGCCATCTTTAGTGAGAGTTCTAATAGAGCTCTTAAAAGGGAAGCCGACAGCTTGCCTTGGGTGGCTCATCTTGGCACATCAAACCATAAATTACTGCCAATCGATAGCTTACCAGTCTATTGAAATTGAAATATGGTGACATTTGGGACATTTGTACCACACACAAACACACACACTTACAGCTAATTTTAAAGAGTGGTGTTCACCACCATACAAAATGCAAGAAAACAGATGATTGTTATTGAACAATACCCTGTATGACTGAGTAAATGTCTGTGTGCATTAGTAAACAAATATGAAAAAATATGACAATTTTATGATCTGAACTGGAAAGTCTATAAAAAAGATATTTAAGTGACAGTGTGTGTGACTTCACTTCATCTCAAACATAATTTGACAGCATAAACCTCTTACGGACTCGGAGGAAAAGCCAAATTTTCTGGACTCCTGAAAACCAACAGCAAAACAGACCACACTTTGCTGGTTTTGAGGCTTAATTAAAATGTGACTGAATTCAATGAACTACAGTGTCACATGGGGGCATATGGCTTTGAGTCTGCGTATCTCTGTCTGATTTTATTCTGCAATTACACTGTACAATGACAGGATTTAGATATTTAGCTTTTGAACAATCGCAATTAACAAAGTGACCAACACACAAAGTAACCAGTAAGCCCATGTCACAAACATGTTAGCGGAGAGGTGATGATGTCCCATATTTTGAACCGCTGTAAAAGTAAAGCAAAAGTTAGAGCAAATAATCATAAACCACAAGAACTGTGAAATATTAGGCTATTTCCATGGATACTGTATTTAGTGTGGGAGCTGGCAAAGTTGCACAAAGAATGAAAACTCATTAGCAAGGTTTAAGCCTCTACAAATCTCTATATTTATCATCGCAAGCAAAATTGGCAAGATGTGCAGTTTTTTTTTTTTTTTCTACAGAGGAGTTTACCTCTGTGTATGTTTTGGTGCACGTACGGTGTCATTTAAGACTGTTTCCTTACTCGGTGATTGGTGGGATTCTAATGTGTAGTATTCTTCTATATGTCATGCGTTCATTTGTCTTGTCTACTTGTTAATTCAGCGAAATATACTTAACACTGTGACACATTCAGTTTGACAAAAAAAAAAAAAAACTTGTGCTCAAACACACACACACACACCCACAGACACTGACACACACACACACACACACACAAGGTTAACAGTCCACCAGAAAGGTTAATTTTAGCTTCCGACATGGTAATGAAGCAGCTAAATCATGGGCCAGCTCCCAGGAGCAATTCTGCAAGTGTGTGTGTGTTTTCTGTTTTTACAGCGACTGACATGTCTTAACAGGCTCTTAGCGTACAGTTACACCACGCACACAAGCACACCACTTATTGACATGGCAATCCCTTGCCATGCATATTTCTCTCCTCAAGAAGGGCCTGAGGCCAATTATGCGTAAATCAATAAAGTTCCTGTTCTGTTGAGTGGTGTTACAGTGTGAGTGTATGTGTGTATGTCTCTCTGTGTGTATGTCTTGTAGAACAAGCCTTTATGGATGTAGGATACATAAAACATCACCATCAGTCCCTGATTAGTCACTCACTTTACGTTGTGATCGATAACTTTGTGGGAAGACACACATTGAAACAATTGAAAATGCATCAACACACATGGACAGACAGCTCATCCGTTGTGTTGTTACATCTGTCTGAACGCTAATGCTTAGTCATGTGACTTGATGTAACTTCGGTGGTTCTGCAGATGTTGTCTACTGAATTACAACAGATGGTGGATGAGGCTAATGGACCAGCCTTATGTGGCAAATTTATCAGTGCATCCACACCACACTCAGGTATACCATACAACAAGTGCCACTTAGTGTGTCAGTATAATTTTCTCCTCAAATAAAGTTCTATTCAAGAGGCACAGCAGTCTTATTCTGTAAAATACCAACACACACAAAACCCCTGGAGGTGAATTTGTGAGTTTTGTGATTTATGGTAGTGGGTTAAACAAAATAAAAAAAACAAACTGTATGATACACATTAAGACAAATGCAGAACATTTCATGCAAAAGCGGTTTCATCCCTCTAAAAACAAAGAGCAAAGAGGCCACATTTGAGCGCATGATAATCATGTTACAAATCTGAACAAATTTCTGCAAAAGCTTGTACTTGCAACATTGCGTCAAAAGTGGCTTGTCTGTTCCATTCATACTGTGTACAAAAATAAATCAATTTGGTTTCAACAAACAACTTATTTGAATAAAATAAATATTTAAGCCTAAACAAATGAATCAGAATTACATTTCGAACTCAAATATATTATTAAAAAACTAGAAATAAGCATAGAGTGCAATATACAGTACTTTATGGTCTGCATGTCACTGTGAACAGGTACAAGAATGAACAACTAATACAATCAATGTACAAAAGTTGTTTTAAAATTACAGCTACTCAAGAGGACTACTGATTACACAGAAAAATCCAGAAAACTTTACTCATCAAACACTGAGGAATTCAGCTCTACAGTTCCCACATGTAATAAATAACGGCAGGAAATTTACAAAAGTAAAGGGACAGAATCTTCTTCACTTCCATTTGCTGGTCACTGCCTTTAGTAAGTAAATGTGCTATAATAAAACACTGAGGTGCTCTTTATGCTTCTCTTAAGATTACTTTTTATTAAATATTTTGTGAACTTTTAAAAACTATTTGAACCTATACCCAGTGGAGTAGTACAAGCTCTACAAATATATGTAATATGCCAAGCAGCATATGCCATTATCATTTCTTATAGTTGAAACAAGGGACATCTTTGGCATTGGATGAAAGAATATGGCAGCAACAGATGTGGCTGTTAAAAATACATTCAAAAAGTCAGCTGGGTACAATAAGCCATATTGTATTGTACTGTATTACAGTCAAGAGAAGTCTTTGGAATGACTTAAAATAAACACTGTCGCTGTGTCAACAGATGTAGCCATTAAAAATACATTTTAAAAGTCCAACAATTAGAATGTGAAGTATCATTCATCACAATAAACACACAGAAGGACTTTTTGAGTATTGCATGAAATGAAAACATTCAATGTGTTAACAGATGTAGCTGTTTAGAGTGTGTTCAAAAGCTCAAATCCCTGAACAAGTATTTATAGATGAAAGGATTTTTTTTCACAGCCACTCAGCACATCTATTGTCTGTTCAGGAAAAAAAA
This sequence comes from Pseudamia nigra, assembly GCA_029823295.1. NCBI lineage: Eukaryota > Metazoa > Chordata > Actinopteri > Kurtiformes > Apogonidae > Pseudamia > Pseudamia nigra. The sequence continues at coordinate 3,458 of JAQQAE010013270.1, read as the reverse complement.
AAACAAAAACAAAAATAAAACAGAAAAAAAACATAAAATAGGCAACAAGAGTGCACACCGTGTGTGAACAGATGGAAAAGTGTGTTGGAGGGTCAGGTATGTGTGTGTGCAATTCATAAATTGCAGAATGATTTATGTTACTCTGCTGTCATTTAGTGCTTTGTCTGTAGTGAGATACAGATAGAACAAGAAGTGAAGGACAGACTAAGTAACAAAAACAGAGAAAGCATCAGACCGTTAGAGAGAAACAGACAATGAGGACTATGAATTAAAAACGGTGTGTGTTTAATGTGTGTATAAGTACGTGTCTATCTCACTCTGCACTGATCAATTAGTGCTCATCTCAGTCCTAGAGATTTGTGTCTGAGTTATTAAACAGAGCTAATTCATCCTACTTCCATAGTGCTTATAAATCTTAACAAGGGAGAGAGAGGGACGTTGTCTGTGTATGTGTGTTGCTCTACTTCTGTATGTGTTTGATTCATGGCCAGCAGGAAGTGTGTGCTACGCCACATTTTTCTCCTTGTAATTAACAGTAAATTGTTTTTACTGCTGTGCGCCATGAATATCCCCTCTGGTTAACGCGACCAATGCTGTCGCCTCTCAAATATCAGTGACGGACTGCATGGTTGCGGAGCAGTGAGTGCACATGCCACAGAAGGCTTGTGTTGCAGTTGCTTGAAAGAGAACATTGTACTTTACAATAACGAATTATACTGATAAGTGACTAAATTGCTCTTATGTTTTAAATATCAATATTCAAGTCATTTTCTTGACAGCTGCTTACTAGTGTGAGGGTAGTCTGTACCTGTGTTTGTGTACATACATGAGTTTGTGTGTCTTAATCCTTTTTTGTTTTACCTGCTGGTAGAGTGCGTCCTGCGCTTGGTTGACTGGTAACACATCCCATTTTTGTGCATAATGTAACAGTGAAGTTGTACACATGGTAAGGCTTCAGTCCTTTCGCTACATAAACAGGTAGTGACGGTGGCTCTGCCCTGTGTAAAACCTGAAACAATAGAAGAATGATAACTGCAACTAAAAAGGTATTAATAACTGTGGCCATCAGTTTTGCTTTTACATATTATGCTGCTACATCAAATAAAGTATTGTTTTCATTTAGACTGCCTAACACAACAAAACTTCAACCAATGTCTTTTTCACATCAGGAACATGAAAAGCAGGAGTTTTAAAACATATGCTGTTTGTTTTACACATCTTGGGTTTGTTGCCTTGTTTTATCTTCTTACCAAGTTTATAATGACCACTAAATGGCCTGAACAGATGTCCGTTCCTGTAACAAAAACTCATATTTTCTACTCAAATGGTTCAAAACATTTCAAGTGCAAAGGGAGGGGGCACTTTATATTCGTATTCTGGTTCTGCTGTTATTAAGAAATGTATGTTTATAGTGATTACAATGTGCTAAAACAACAAAACCATAGTGCCTAAAACTTTTGCACAGTTGTTTTGACTTGCAGCCTTTTTTCCTTTTTAATTAAAAATCCCCATTTCTCTCCCGCCATGTAATTATTGGCAGAGATTTGACAAGTGTAGCTCGATTTGAGGATGCATCAACTGTCATAAGAATGTGTGAATGATTGTGACAAACCTGATTAATAAATGGTGGCGCATACGGGTTGTTGGTTTGTTCCATGAGCAAGCTGACCCGATATTCTGTGACGGGTCCTCTGGCGATAACCCTGTGATCCTCAACTGTGCTCCATGTAACTTTCAGAGAGCGGGGTGAAAGTGCAGACACTTCTGGAGGGGGCATAAACTCTGGGACTGGAAACACAGGCACAAACAGGTTTTCACATGTAAAATACGTGATATTTGATAAATATCACAATGAAAAAAATATTTAAAGTCCAATTCATTTTCAAATCAAAAAATGTTTGCATTTTTGGAGCAAGGTTATAGAGTGTTTATAAAGCCCGCATTGTTAAAAATAATACAACAACATAAAAACAAAAAGATGATTCATTAAACTTAAGATATACTAAACAGTCCTAGGTGGATATTATACGGACATAATGGATTTAAGCATCCATTATTCTCCAGTAGTGATAGCCACTATTACATAAAAGATTAGAGAAAAATATTCTTTTATTCTGCTGCTGATGACATCTAGCTGTGAAATATGCTGTGAAATGTAATTTATGGTACACATAACCACAGTCATACTCTTGCTCTCTAACACAGCACATGTACGCGCACAAACCTGGGCATGCACTGTGCGTTAAAAATGGTGTTATCATATGCTTGTTATCCAGACACATAGCTTAGAGTGATGTTGGAGGCAATCGTTTAGTCCTAATGAGCCATATCATCTTTTGAAATTCAAATACCTTAATGAGTTCCCCTCCCCCCACAGTTTTTATTTCCTCCTGCCCTTCCTGTTTCTTTATCCACTGCATTTCTACTGACAAATGTCTATGTTTTTATTTAATTAAATTCATTATACATTCATCTGCTTAACAAAAAATTTTGCAGTTTTCAAATCTCATGTCATTTTTTAAATTAAATTCTATTGTTATACAGATGAGAGATTTATGTCGTTTAGTACACAACATTTGTGCAGTACATCACATTCTTGTTCTGGAAAAAAAAAGGTTGGCTACAACACCGCAGTGTTCAGATACCACTATGACTAGTAAACCCAACCCAGAGAACCACAGTGATTAAACAGAACAGCCATAACAGAGATGTTTGTGAATAAAATAGCAGTGACAATCTATGATTTTACTCAGCCAACAATTGATATGTGGTCAGAATCAGCATCTTCTTTTTGAATTACTTGACTTGCCTGATTTTTTTTTTAGTCTAGTGCACATTATCCTCTGGAAAGACTTGTGTGAGGTCTTCTGTGTTCCAGTGGCCATCGCAACACTTGTCAAAAAAATATTACACAGCATCTACCGGTAGGCACTTTCTGGGATGGTATATAATTGGTATAATGGCTTGAAGAACCCTTATCTAACAACCCTTTTCATGGCCATGGAGCTGAGCTGAACAGTGACTGAACAACAATATGTAGAATCTAGACAGCTGGCACCTTTACACTAACCCTATGCAAAGAATGATTGCAATTTACAATGCAGGATTGTTAAAGCAACTTCCATGAGCTAAAATGTTAATGCAAAAACTGTTGTTAGTGATGTTCGGTTACGTTTTACGATTGTTTGAGTCTGCACATCGACAGCAGTGGAATCAAGGAATTCTTGGGTAGTCTGCAAGCTGTTTTACTGGTAAAATATCTCATTGATTTTTGGTTGTAGCCCGGAGATGAAATTGCAACAACTGCTAGATAAGACAAATACAGTAGATGATGGACAAAACTGCAAAAGGCACTACTTGAAGGCATAACAATAAACTGCAGTGCAACCTGACAAACACCAGCAAAAACACTACCCCCTCCACCCCTTTGGTGGAAGTGAAAATTATAACATGAAGTC
>JAQQAE010013269.1:0-12821 GCA_029823295.1 Pseudamia nigra | reverse complement strand
TTATGTTTGAAGCCTGAAATGTGGCGAAAGGTTGAAAAGTTCAAGGGGGCCGAATACTTTCACAAGGCACTGTAACATCCCTACATAACCTGTTGATATTTTATACTCCTTTGTGGATTAAATTAGGTGTAAATGATACATTTCCATAACCATCACATACCAGAGTTTATAAAATCCAGGATTACACTTTAACCATAGACTTTATACAGTAATATGGTTGGGGGGGACTCTTACAATAAGCCAGAATGACCAACGGTGACAGAGCTACCAGCCAATCGCAAGTGATTTTGCTGTTTTTAAAGCAAACTCACTGACCGTAGGAGACAGATCCAGCCAATAGTGAGTGGTTTTTCTTTTTAAATGTTAGATGTCACTGCAATTCAAATGCTAAAGGGCCCTCCACCACACTGTACCTACCTCCCACACCCGCTTGCCCTCTCCTGATTTATTTCTGACAATTTCTGGTACGGACGTACACGGCGCTCATAGCCTGTAAAAAGTTAACTGTCAGGAATTAGAAACGGTTGCAGGAATTCAAGGGCTCAAAAATCCATATTTTCATGCAGTGTTGTTTGTCCTGTATCCGGGTGCAATTATTGTGCTCACACATGCACAAACCTGCTTTTGGGGTTAAACACTTCCTGTTGCCTCCCGGCCTGTGGTGTGCCGCAATCCGTTTTTTGCTGACCACTTTTAAATTCAAGCGGTTATTTTCTGAAGTTGTTATTTTCTGAAGTTGTGCAGCTCAAACGACAAGAGGCCCTGTGAACAAATTACAAATTATATTTGTCTTGTACTTTTTAAATAAAAGAGATGTGAAAGAATAAAATTTTGCTTATTTGGTTCATTTTAATGTGGTGATTTAGCGAAAATGAATGAAATCAAGTAGCAAAACAGTCACGGAGATGCAGAAAAATTTTGCTAAATAATTAAGAAATTTAAAAACGAACAAACATTTACACAAAAATGAACAAAATTGTTATTATTCACATTGTTACTTAGAATGCAGGGTTTTTACAGAGTCACAAGGTACGGAAAAGAATTGCTGCATACAAATGCACATTTTTCTGAAAATGAAAAAGACAAAACCACCTGAAATCTACACCTATGACTATAATTCATGTTTAGGACCCTAGGATTTTAAAATGAGGAAAATGTGTTCTCCTTGGCTCCTCTAATTTCCACTAATCTACCACTGACAACATGTAATGTCTGGTGCTGAGTAAAAATATAAAACAGTTTGATGACAGTGTGAAATAGAGTGGAGGAGTTTGGAGGTGGTGCCTAGGGGGCAAATGCAAATCTATCTGATGTGACTGTTTGTTCGATCGTTCACAACAAACATGCAGGGAATGCATCGCCACCTTATCCAAGTTGTAGCCTACGTTTAGGCAGAATGATAGTTTTCATCCTGTCCATCCCAAACAACCTCTTCAGCCTCAGCAGGGTGCTGCAGGGTGTGCAGGAGTTTGCCCAGCCAGTCTACATATGTTTTGTGAATTTAGAAAAGGCACACAACATTGTGCCTTGGGGTAACCTGTGGGGAAAATGTCAGGAGTATGGGGAACCAGGCCGGCTGCTAAGGGGCCATTCAGTCCTATGCAACTGAAACAAGGGTGTGAAGTCAGACAAAGCTGCCCTTTGGTACTGTAAGTACACAAGTAAATGAAGTACTGCATTTTAGTATAGTCTCCAATTTTTTTAATTGTATTTAAAATTCACAAATATTTAACAGCTACTGTGATAGTGTTTTGGTGTGTCTACCAGTCAGTGTTGAATACTGTCCCTGAAGTGGCTTATTGGTTCCCAATTGCTGCTAAAACAGTTATGAGGTGTTAAGAGAGTTGTACAGCCCCATCCCATCAGCAGCTGGCTGACCCGACTGATTCAGGCTGTAAAAGTATACTGTTGTCAGCCAAGGCTCTTGGGAGAGTCTTGTTAAAAGCCACATCAAACAGCGAGTGCAGAGAAAGTAGCACAGGACGACTGAAGGTAAGGCCCACAGTACCACACAACTAATTAAAATGGCAGCGGGACTAAAGGGCACAGAGAGGACAATGACTGGCTCATTATTTACTATTCTTTATCTCAGCTTTAATGGGAATACCATTCCCTAATTGCAACAAATTAGTCTTGCCAGAGGACCACAGGGCTGCACATTAATTCATTAACAGGTTATTTCTCTCTCTCTCTCTGCCTGTTCATTGTATCAGATCAGATTTTTCCCTGACATCAGACACACAGAGCTGATGTTTGGTAATCAGTGTGACCCTTCACAAAAAGCTGTATGGAGTCTGGCTCCATTACGCCTTGTGCCTTGGAGAGCCAATGAAACTCAATTACCCTTTTTCTTTGTATAAAAAATTCATGCTGACAGGTTTCACAAAAATGTGAATGGGGACAATAAACCTGAATAGAACTGAAGAGTCAGTTCACTTACCAAAGAAGGACTGGGCAACATTTTTGTTGCATTACGACTTTGATAAAGTAAGTGGGGGGGTCAAATGCGGACAACTGAAAGGAAACATGAAACACACTGACATGACAGATAACTTTACAATATGCTATTTGCAGCCTGGAAGGCTTAAAAATGATCTTTTGAAATAGAATTTGTTAGAGGTGCATGTCTAACTCTCACATACACTAAGGTGAAAATCAAGTTGTTACTTAGATAAAAGGTTTTTAAAAAATTCCAGGGACCATATAGTTTTACAGTATAACCGCAAAAACCACTGTAGACTAATAAAATGCACTTATCAGTGTTGAAATGCTTTCATAAAAAAGACAACCTATACTTCAGTTCAACTCAGCTCACGTACCACACAGTCATAGCCACAGCTATGTATGAACACCCACCCAAAAATCAAATTCTACCAGTGGTTTTGGGATAGGTCATAACAACCTGCAGCCTTTGAGGAACAGCCAATTCTGGTTGAGATTTCAATAATCTGTTCCCACACAAATGAGAATCAGTCTGTCCTTGACAAATTATCTGCAGCCGCAGCCAGGTCACAGTCAGTTCATGATCATGTGCTTTTAATGTTGTGGAATAAGCAACCCGCCAAATTAGATCATGTTTTGTTGTGTATCACTGGGGGAAAAAAAGTTCAAACGAAAGATTTTCTTGACTGAAACCTGAGAGAACCAGCTGTTTTAGAAAAAACAACACCAAAGTTATCTGGCAGCTTCTCAGTCACACAGTTATCTCTACATTCATTCATTATGTGTAACTCCTTAATCCTCCTGCTAATGAATTAATGTGCAGCCGATGAGACAGGCTACACACGGGACAGTCACCACCTCATTGCACGGCCGACATGTAGCAACCATACAGTTGTGTGTAACAACTGTGTTGTCAAATAAAATAAATTGTTTATTTAATCTATTTTTATGCTTCCTCTGGGGTGACAGCTGTGGCAAAATGTGTTATGTTTTCGGGTTGTCAATCTGTCTTATTCACATAAACATGATATCTCAGTAATGCCTTGAGGGAATTTCTTCAAATTTCAAATTAATACATTACTCATTTTTAAAACATATTTTTAACACTCTGATTCTAGCTAATCTATCTGGGTTACAAGTCTGTTGTCCATATTTTCTGGAGAAATCTTCAAATCAGTAAATTGTACAGCTTTGTTTATCTTTTTTTCTTACTTGGCATGATGTTCCTCTGATGCTGTGACATACAAGGTGTTGCTCTGTGGCCTTGCCCAGCAGTATGCAGGGCGGCAGCAGATTGCACGGGTCTAGGCTCTGCCAGGCTCAGTGGGTCACATCCCCTCAGAGTCCAGGCCAGGCTGCCTTAGAATCAGAAGCCAAACCTCCCGCCACTGGGTACGTCACACCCTCAGAGGAACACAGCCAGCACCCTGCCAGTGCTGTCCTTATTCAGCTCACAGCTGACCGTACAGGCACATCATGTACTGGACATATGGTCATGATTCATATCCGCCAAAAGAAACCACTTGTGTGAAAAAATAAGCCGTACAACCTCAAAGTATAGACAGAAAATACATATCATGACATGAATGCTGCTTATTGTATGATCCAGTATGTCCTCATTTTGAACGAAATTAGAGTCATACAGCGAACGACTCCATGACACATTAACACCAGCTTTAGAACAGCACGGCTACTACTATGTCCTTTTAACCCGATTTTTGTGATTTTCTGTCTGGGTGAAAAGCACAGACTTATAGTAATTATGTAGGTTTGGACAATGAAGAGATCATCTAAAACAGTTTACACCCCTGTGCCTTCCTTTCAGGTTCATAGTTTTAGTTTATAATTGCCTCCTTTAAAATGTATTCATCAGCAGGCCACCGGTACATTAGGCCGGACTTTTTTAAGGACCAAAATCACAACTGTTTAGCTACAGTAGATACTAGGTCATGACTCTGGTTCAAATTAAACCACTTGCTCACACTAAGCGTAAACAACCAAACTCAGACCTGTGTCACATAACAGATGCTGTGTGGTTTTGAGCATGATATCAGATGCTTAACAGCCCCTATGTTGTTCATTTCAAAGAAAACTCTTCAAGAGAATGCAGTGTAATTACAAAGTAGAAGATCATATGGCAGCTGTGATGTCCACCTGCTTGAGTGTTTGAAAAGTTTCCCTGATACATTGGGAGGTTAAATGTAGCTGAAGGCATGTTGGGCATTTTACTGATTCAATTACTTTAAAGTAAGTGAAATGTGACATGTAGTTTCATGTGTTTAAGGCGTGGCCATATAATTACTTAACAAAAGAGTGGTTTTAAGCTTTAATACCATTATTGTCAAGAACAGAGAAGTCCAATACAGAGACAAAATCTTTGTACCAGGCTGTAAACTTGTCACATAATTTTGTAAAGTTGGCCTTTTTAACATGGAGCAATACTCTTTTGGGGCAAAATTTAAGGAACCCCTGGTTCTGGCTTTGTTGTTTAGTCCAAGGCATTTCAGCTTTGTTAGAAATACAAGATTCAAAGTTTATTCATTGTTTTCTTGTTATAAGTGGACGAACTAATTAGCCTACAGGTTTGACAGTACACATACTTGATGTATGTGTGGGATTAGCAGCTGTAACAACAGTAGGTGGAAGCAACAGCAGTTCAACAGGACTGAAATAAAAATGTTCTTTCTCTGAGCATCTCTGTTCATTAGGAATTAAATCCATTCAAATCTGCTGTCTGTCCACTCTTTGAATTATGACGGTTTTGACGTCCTCCTCTGACCTTGTTGCTCTAACCTTGTCATGACTTTGACTTTACTGCTTTGGTTTGGAAAAACGCTACAGCACAAATGATACATTATCTCTTTTCACCTAAGATCTTCTTTGTATGCTGTGCGTAATGCAAGGATGATATGAATGACTCTGACCTCTTCAAATGGGTTTTATTTATTTTACATGTATTTAAACCTTACGTATTGCTTTTTTATACATTGCAGAAAATTTCAAAAGAAGCAAATCAACAGCCTTAAAAGTCAGTATTCTGGCTGACAACCTGTGACAATAAATTTTCCAAGTATAGATTTGTGCCCTAACTGGAGAATTTACTTCAATGTTTTTTTACTATTACCTAATACACAGCTGCATGATATGATAAGGAAGGAAATAAGACAATGTATATGATCTATTTTCTGTACTGATTATATACAGTAACTGAAAGGAAAATCATTAATGGAAACAATCAACTGTTTCCTGACAAGTTCACCACATTATTTCAATTCACAGCCTGCCGCTGACCGAAAGCAAATGATCAATGTTTCTAGATTTCGGCTTTTGAGTTTTAAGTGTCAAAATGATGCTCTTCCTGCAGCAGCCTGGTTTGACAGAAAATGTAGCAGACTTCACATATCCCAGAAGACTATTCATGATCCCTTGACTCTTCATCTGGGTTTATATTAAGTTTAGTACAGAAATCCCCAAGAGGAAAACTCCACATGCAGCACACCAGCAGTATTTGCATGCATTATCACTGAAACTTCAAGTTGTGTAGGTCAGAGACCACTCTGGAAAGTTTGTAGCAGATGCAGTGCACTAACAAATAAAAATAAACTGGTTTTTGCAACAGTGTAAAGGAAATCCAATTTGCACTTTTTACATTTTCAAGTGTTGGGATGCAAAAAGACTTTTAGCATTCAATTCCATTTCAATCCTCAAGTGTTCTCTCACAAATACACACTCTATTAAAGCACTTTTTCAGGCCCTTGAAGACCTGCAAGTCACTAATTCCCAGCAGTTAACAGCTGTTTACAGCCTGCAAGGTCAATGTGCATCTGTGCCAGAAACTGTTGTTGATAAATTGTTAATCATCGCTAATGTGGGGCGGGGTGGGGGGGGGTGTCAGCATACTGGTGGAGGGCTAATTAAATGGAAGTGAGATCATGTGGTCACTCACTATTAGAAATGTGACAATGTGAAAATTTCATATCATAATTATCACGGTTATCAGTATTACCGCAGCATTGTTGAAATGTGTTCAAAATGTTCAAAGTGTGCTTAAACACATGCTGAAATAATTTCACCAAGTTTCATTTTGACAAACTGCGGCAAATAGACAAACCATGGCATTTTCACTACTCCAATTTGTCCCTGTATCACACATCAACCTAAAAGTTACTTTACCTTACATGTGAAGTTGTAGAGGGCGGTCACGGAGTTGACACATACGACTAGAAGTGCCCTCTCCCCCACTTTGTGGCAACTTTTTTCTGCATGTTCTGTAGACAGGGTGACCACATTCAATTACTTTCCATCAGCATTCTTGCAAAAACCAAAATACGATCACAGTTCAGACTTGGTCCTTTTACAGGACGAAAAATCTAACAGAGCACTGTTACCGCTGGGGATGTGTCTTTATATGGCCAGTGAGTTTTCTTTAAAAACAACAAAATCATGTGTGATTGATTGCTAGACATTGTCATCATTGGTCACTCTGGCTCATTATAACAAAAGCTTGTGTAACCCCCCCACATCCAAAGTACTTATACAACAAGTTTTGTCAGACATTTGCCCAGTGCACAGACATCTGTGGTGTGTTGCCATGTACTTCAGACAAGCCTCAAGTCTCTTTTGGTCAGTCAGCTCCTGTTCTACGACAGGTTATCAATGTTCACAGCTTCGTCTCCATTTCGGTGTTTTGTTTACGTCATGGTTGATGCTATGGTTGGTGTTATTTTCCTCTTGCGATTCTCGTCACACAAGCTTGAAGAATCAGGGAAGGACACATAGTGACCCTGAACAACCAATGAGGGTGTGACTAGAGGTCACATGGACAAGTTACAGATATGCAGATAGCCCCTCAGAGAGTGTGAAGACATTTATCTTATGTTTCAACTGTTTTCTTACAAATGCAGCTGTAATATGCATCAACAGAAACAATGAAAACATTCCACATTCAACATCAGACTGCTATTGTCTCTTGCTTGTAAAATTGTAAAAGTCCATGAAAATTCCTGGCATTTGTTAGTTGCCTGTGCAAGTAGCACAGGCAACTAACAGAACAACTAACTCCCTGTGAACAGCTATTTGGCTGAAATTCCTCAGCAATTCACATTGCCACTTACTGATGAAAATCCTACTTTTCAGCACTGTAAAGACTCAAAAGCTCCTTTTCTTTAGGAAAGTAAGGATATACCAACACTTACATTCATCTCACATCCATACTGTGCCTTTCAATTTGTCTCAGTAAACATATTAAAATCCAATTTCCTCTTCCATCACCAAAATGTAGCTAGCCACATCACCGTCTCTCATATTTATGTGCTTTGAGGTAAATACAGCTGTCTCCGTACGGACAGTTGGCTTACTACTGTGTATAAGATGGAGACAGATTGCATTTTATTTATTATGATTAAATGGTTATTATCCAACAGCCAGAGGATCATTCCATGAACTTATCACAACAGTTTGTATTTGGTTAGTGGCCAGTTTATTAGCACCAATGCTGAATCCATTTACACCTAATTATTATCACCTGATTTAAATCAGGTATAATTGCAATGGCCTGTTACCACAAGTCTAAAAGATTTTCAGTCAAAATATACAGTATTTAATGTCAGTTGTAGGTGGGGTTTAAAGCTCCAGTAAGTGTAAGCAGATAAGATCAACGCCAGCCTATATTAACTGATGGTTCAGCTGATTTCCTTCTATGGATGCAATTGAAATATCTCATTCAGGGCACCATGTTTATGCTGCTTAGTCTACTGTCCTTGATGTTTTGTCTGCCAGACACTTTGTAGCCGACCTTGAGCCCAACTCCTCTTTTTCATGCTGTGTCTGACCATAGACATATGCATAAACACATAGACACTGCAATGGTCACTTGAGCCTGATGCTGTGATGCATTAATGTGGCTGTAACATTGTACAGATTAGGATTATCTTGTAAACACATGCAAGTAAACAGGAGACATGTATTAGAATGTTTTTAATATGAATGAGATACTGCAGATGCTTTGTGCGAGTGGTCTCCTGGCCATTTTGGTGTCTGTTTTGGTGTGCCATTAATTAAGCAGATCCCTACCACCAAATATAACTTACTGTAGATGAAATACATTTTTAGGGACAATTTCCTCACTATATTGACTTATGATTTCAGTAAATCACATCCAGTGTGAACCTGCTGTCTTCACAGTGAGGTGTAATTTTACAGAGGATTGTGTGAGCTTTGTCACACGATTCAACAAGTCACTTGGATCTCAATATCAGCAAAATCATCAAGTTTTGTCGGATGACCAGAGGAATAGCATCACCCTGTCCTGGTCATCACCCAGAGAGAATGTAACATGCTGGATTCCTACACGTCAACCAAGATTAGCATCGTTAGTTCAGTATCTGACTAAATGTGAAATATTTAGTACACTTCTGACCCTGAGTTAAAAAGGCATACATTTCTTAATTAAATATCACAAGGGGCAGACAAATGACCCCAAAACACTATGTGAAAGCAGGGCTGGTACTATCACACATAGATAATTCAAACACCAAACAAAACCAAAGACGAGATGAGTTATGTACTGTACGTTACGACTACCTGAGCCACTGAAGTGTCAACCTTTACTGCTTTTCTGTGAGAAATGGATGTTTCAAACACAATAACAACTTGTTAATCTTGTTATTGTCTTAAAAGGACAGTTTCTTTCACTGTTGAACCACAGCTGAGGTTAAAGAGTAGGCAGCCAAAGCAGAGGATTGATTGATGCACTGTTTTAAACCAGGTCTATTGCATGTTTTCCAAAATCTAATAATGCTGTAAACATAACCCACTGGAGAAATAAAAGAAATATTAAGTCAAAAAACCTATGGGAAAGGCTTAATGTTGCACCTTTTATGTACCATGACATTATTTAACATGAGAAAAAACATGCTCACACAGCTTTTCGCAGCACTTCCCCAGCTTGTTAAACAAAGCACCAGCAGCGTGACTTCAAATAACTGCTCTGTAGAATATAAACCAACCAATTAGTCTCAAAACTAAAAATTGCCTGCTCCTGTCATCCATGTGAATGCTAGCGAAAAATTTCAATGCAAACACAATGTGTTAACTTTGAAGTATTTCAGCATGAAGTAAATAAACCTATGAAGAGTTACTAGACAGGCCCTTATTCATCCTTGTAGATTTAACCATTAACAACAAATCTGAAGGAGAAGCTACAGAGATTAATCAGTATTCAACAACACAGCCGCTCAGACCTCCATGTGTGGCAGCACTAAGAGATATAGATCCGCCGAGCAAGCACAGCTGCACGCTGCCGCTGAGAACATCACATATGAAAATAAAAAATTATTGTATCAAAGGTATATATGTACCAGAAATGTCATTGCACTGTGATGTCCCGCAGCAGGCAGGTCTTCTTTCAGTGCCTTTGTTCTCCTGTATTTTTTTAGCTTTATTCTTCTTCTGTTATGTCTCTCATGTATAACAAATGACAGTGATGCCAAAAAGTAAAAAGTAAGGAAAAATCAAAAAAGATAAGGTCATTGTTCAACTCTGTCAGAATATAGTTTGGTTGACCTTTTGCACATAATTACTCCCAGCAGATGGAGCACTGATATTTTTGCACCATTAGCAGGCAGGACACAAGTGATGATGTGAATGATCAGTGATTAACATTTGGGACAGCTATTTTTATATCTCAGATTATGCTTTCTGAATTTGAGGAAATCAGGCCAGTCTTTCTTCCAGTTAATAACCTGCTTATTTTCTGTAAATCACGCTAGCAAGTGAAATAAAAACAGCACAAAAATCCATAAAAGTACTTCTGCTTACAATCACTTAAGTACAAGGAAGGATATAGTATTATTATATAATATAGAAAGAGTAAACAATGTCATAGCTGTTAACATGTACAAAACAGTATTCACTTCTAGGTGTGCGGCACTAAATAAATAAACAAATAAATGTATCAAAATCACAGTTTTATGCCTGGCCATTAAATAACAATGGCCAGACTTTCTCATTGACATTATACATGAATTACTTCAGATCAGGGCAGTCTGTACTTTAGTGGTCAAGAGAGTAGACTGTGTAGCTGCAGAATCCCATATTAACAATGTAAATCTAATTACTTAAGCTGTTTTTGTTTTCCTGGAATCATTTCCACCATGTAATCTACAGTTTCTGGGCTTTAGAACTTCGAGACTGCAGTAATTTCTTCTAATGTGATTGTTTCTGATGTGTGTTGCCATCATGTGATGTTGTAATGATACAATTTCTCTGAACTTTTCGCTAAAACATTGAACATATTGTCCTGCATAGTGACTGTGAAAGCAACATTTACATTTTGAACTCAGAAGGATTCCTGTTGGTGTAAGAGGCTCAGAGGAAGCACAATGGTTACTATAATTACAAGATAATACAATCAGCACTGAAGAAATAAAGAAGCAGGAGACATTATGGTACCATTATACACTTTATCTGAAGATATTAAGCACGTTAATCTGAACGAAATAGCTCGAATGGTTCTGCAGTTCACCAATAATGGTCCACCTGGAGGGTACAGAGACAACATTTAAAAGGAATGACAATGAAACAAACATGCTGCTTTAAGTGTAATGATGTGTTTGATAATTAGCATTCAAATCTGCTTCTATAGGTGTTACGACAATGACAACAGTTTATTCAAGGTCGTTAGAGGCCTGAGGAAAATTCCCCATGTTGATTATCATCATGTTCTGATACCAACCAAAGATGTATAAAAACTAAATTCAAATGTTGACAGTAATAGATTTTTCAAAATATACTGTAAATGTATAAAGCAATGAAAACTAGTGCAAAGAAATATTTAATTAAATAACTAAAATACTTCAAGACCTTTTCAACTTGTACCCTGAAAAACAACAATACACTCTGGTAAGGATATACAGTTGACACAATATATAGATAATAGTAAAATAGGTGAATAACCTTGAATATAAATAATATAAATGCACAAAATAACTTTAAACCATGTACTTTTTATGGAACTATAAACACACGACAAGTTGTCATCCACTCCACTACACCACTACTGAAATGTCCAGGGCTTGACATTACATGTTTTCCTCACCAGCCACAGTAGCTAGTGATTTTCCTATGTTACTAGCCACAATTATGTTTTCACATGAAACATGTCACTCCACCTGGTTTGATTGACACATACCCCAAAGCCTATAGTGCACAGCTGGGGAAAAGCTCTCACGCCACCCCCACCCCAGTACATTATTTGAGTGATATTGTCATCATTGCTTATTTTCTGTTCCTGTTTAGGATTGTAATAATCGTCAGATCTTTTACTCTTCCACCTATAGATGATGTGAGCTGAACGGACAGCAGCAGCCACCGTGAGCACCCTCGATGTTGCAGTTAAGATTTGAGGTGGTGAGTGGAGTGTTTCTGAGGCTACTTTCAGATGTTGTCATATATTAAATTGATAAGTATTCACAAAATAATGTGTGTAGTAGCTGTGTAGATGTGTCAGCGGACAGATCACAGCGGTTCAGACTTGGGGTCTGAAACTTCTGACACCTTTTCGCCATCAGACCCCTCCTCACTCAAGTCTTGTAAAAATGCCAAAGCCTCTCACAGTACATTTTCTTGTTTTTCTCTATCCATATTTGTTTCTTTTTGTTGTCTTCCTAAATCTGGTGTAAAAAAATTGTGACTCCTCTCCCTTTTCTCTCTTTTTCTCTCTCCTAGATTGGGAGACACTACAATGTGGTATTACAAGGAAAATGAAACAAAAATTCACAGACCCGTGAAAACATCATGTGAAACTGAAATATTGTAATAACTCCGAATATGGCCATGATTCGTTACATGGTTACAGCTGTGGCCAGCTGTGGTGTCCATGAGCGTGGTCTACAAGTAAAACATAGCTTCAAAGTCATTAAAGTTCCACAGTGGATATAAAAAAATCTAAGAACACCTCTTCAAATGGCAGGTTTTTGTGATGTAAAAAATTGACACCAAGATAAATAATTTCACAACTTTTTCCACCTTTAATGTGACGTCTACAATGCAACTGAAAAACAAACTGAAATCTTTCAGGGAGGTGAAGTAAAAATATACAACTGAGATAATGAGGATGCACAAGTGTGCACACCCTCTTATAACAGGGTTGTGGCTGTGGTTGGATTTAACCAGTTACATTCAAACTCATGTAACTGGTTAAAATTGGAGTCAGCACACCTGTCACCATTTAGTGCCTTTGATTAACCCCAAATAAAGTTCAGCTGTTGTATCGGCCTATCCTGACATTTTTGTAGCCACATCTTCCAGCACAAGCCATGGTCTGCAGAGAGCTTCCAAAGCATCAAAGCGATCTCATTGTTCAAAGATATCAGTCAGGT
>JAQQAE010013268.1:0-12821 GCA_029823295.1 Pseudamia nigra | reverse complement strand
AATAATAATGAATAAATGTGCAGGTAGGGGTGTGTAATACATACTTTATATGGGAGTTTGTCGTTGGTCCAGAACGGGTTAATTGGTTTTACATGTATTCCTATGGAAAAAGTCCATTCGGATAACGAATCATTCGGATACTGAACGTGACGCCGGAACGGATTAAGTTCATTATCCGAGATACCACTGTATTCTGTTTTCATTTGTACATGAATTAAGGGATATTTCAATCAGAGGTTTGAGTATGATGTTGGCCACGTGTTCCTGCTTTAAGTCCATAATTTTTTCCAGATGCTTTACGCTTTTGACAGCCTCAACACACTTTCCTTTACAGTTTTTTCTGCCCCTTCCTGGTCCATTGTGGGCTTACATAACAGCTTGGACAACATAACCCACACACACACCCTGAGTGGGCATGAGGGTGCATGTATCTACGAGAGACAGGCTATTTAGCTTGCTGACCATCACAGGAAGCAAAGCGACAACACACTCTGCCTCGACACGGTGTCACTGGGAGTGTGATGCAGCTGTGGAGCGACTAGAACATACGCCAGCTGAAATAACCACACTGGACAAAACAACATCACCTTTTCCACAGGTTCAGAATGATAAGAGCTTTCTGTCAAACAGCAATGAGGACAAACTGATACTGGTACACACGGGTGAGGTGAATAAATCTTCAGTCAGTCAAACTCACCCGTACAGCAGCTGAGATCACATGAACAAGTGTGCTAATGGTTTTCTCAAAAAGGCTGTTTCAGCTGTGAAAACATCCTTCCACCTGCTCTCACCTGTTTCTCAAAGCTGCCGTGTTAGCCCCATGGCTACAAATCTCTCTGTTTCTTGCCATTTTTCTACCCGTCTCAACTTTTGACACAGCAATAAACAAAAGAAGGCTTGTTTAGGCGTCCAAAAATCACTGCTAAGACTAACTCTCTACAGTTTAGACAAGGGGCAGCAACTAAAAGCATTTTTGTCTTGTAAAGCCATTGAGTGTGTGAAGATGGAAATAAAAGCATGGGTGAGGAGCAACAAATATATACTGCACATGTTCCTCAGAAGATTTTAGACATTTGTGAATCTCCATCTTTTCAGAGTTAATTCCCTCTGTTCGTACCCTCCCTGAATGATACAAGGGAACACCGAATTTCGGCCACATGTATGCAAGTCCACACCAAAGTGCAGAAAAGAAACAGCTGAACCAGCAGGTTACATCGACACATATGCACCCCTGCTATATGTCTCGGTTTGCTTTTTAGTGTACAGCTAAGCTACATGCTAAATTTTCCCCTCTACAAAAATCATTACTTTTGGGGTTGCTAGGGAACCTGAATCTTTGTAAGAAAAGCATTGTGGTCAGAAGACAAGCGTTGTAAATTACAAACTCCAACGGCACAGTGGAATTCCTGGCACAGAGTTTGCCATTTTTCTGACAACGAGTGTGTAGGGAAAGCTGGCACATGGACTGAAGATCGGCTCAACAAATCTACATGTTCACATTTAATTCTATGCATTTCTAATCAATTGATTCCAGTATAAAGTGCATCAAATATCCACGTCTTTGAGTGGAAACAGATGCATAAAAGCAGAAATACACTGGCAGTCAGAAGGTTGGACACACCTTCCACCTACTCTTTCAGTGTTTTTTCTTTATGTTTATCATTTTCAACATTGTACTTTAAAATTTAAGACATCCAAACTGTGAAAGAACATGTTTGGAATCATGTAATAGCCACAAAAAAGCATTAAAACAACCCAGAACATGTTTTATATTTTGGACTGTAAGAAGTAGCCACCTTTATCTTCAGACTCTCATCAGAGTCACTGGGAATGATTTACAAATTGCAGGTGTGCTTTGTCAAGTAGAAATAGTGCTACACTGCAAGTGAAGAGAAAAGACAGTCCATTATTACTTTAACCCTTTCACACATGTTGTCCACTACACTGCAAAGGCAAACTGACAGTAACAAGGTGGCATTAAATTTACAGTAATTTGGGGGGGGGGGGGCAAAAAGTTAAGCAAAGTGCTACACATCAGTTATTTTGATGTAAAATTAATAAAATAATCAGGGGAAAAAAGCAACAAAAGAAGCAAAAGATACAATATAGCAAGGAGAATGAATAAAAGTGAAAAAAATCAAAAATGAATGAAAGGAGAAGAAAAAGGAACAAGATAAAAAGTGAAATGAAAAAACCGTTCACAAAAATGAACCAAACTGGATGCACCAAGAAGAAAAATGAACAAAACTAAACAAAGGAAAAAACCCAAATTGAACAAAACCATAATGAAGTTGCTAGAAAGGAACGAAAAAGAAGAAAATTTCACAGAAAAATCAAGCAAATGAAGTGAAATAGTTGTATAAAGAGAAAAAGTGAACAAACAACAGAACTTTCAAGAAATTTTTTTCTCCATTTTACTATTTGCTGAGTTCCTGTACTCTGTCTTTGTACAGCAGCAGTTATTCACACAAATTGAAGCCATTGGATTTGCTGGAACAAGCACTATTTGGCCTTGTTCATATCACTATAATACTTTACAAATTGCATGGTTGTTTTATATAATATCAAATAGTAAGTAAAGTATAATTTTGAGTGTAGTTAAACCGACCTCTCCCGATGGATAGAATTTAATCATTTTCAACCGCCACCTCACTCATAATAAGCGACATTATTTTAGAGGTTGCTTAGAAGTAGCACAGGGCTGAAATCCCCAGTTTTTTTTTGTTAATCATTCATGCATAAAAGGGTTAAGAAAAGACGGTCAGTCAGTGCTAAAGAGCTCAAGATTTCTGACGATGTCCCTGCATAGAGTCGTCAAAATTATCAGTCGCTATGATGAAACTGGCTCTCATGAGAACTGTCCCCCATTTCTTCTGGCTGGTAACTAATAAACTTCTCCTCTTCACCAAAGATAGCTCTTGGTCTTGCTTTCCTGGGTAGCAATGCAAGTCTTTAAGGGTGAAATGTTTCTTGCCATAATATGAATTTGTAGTAGCACTAGTTGTAGTAGCACTAATTTGGCTACTGATTTTGTACCCATTCTTACTCTGTACAAGATAACTGGGGGTCTAAAACACATGAAGAAGGCAAGAAATAGCACAAATTAACTCATGACAAGGCCTGTAAATTGAAAAGTGTTTCAGGTGATTCTCATGAGCAAATGAAATGAGTGTGCATAGCTGTCATCAAAGCTAAATGTGGCCATTTTGGACAATCGAAAACACATTCTGGGTTGTTTTAACACCTTTTTGTTTACTACACAATTCCAAAGACATTCTTTCACAGTTTGGATGTCTTCAGTATTCATGTACAATGTTGAAAATAATAAAAATAAAGATAAACTACTGAATGAGGTGTCTCCAACCTTTTGACTGGCCCTGCATTGCATGTTGAGTTCATCTTGGACACCGGTACCTGTCGCATAAATTGCTTGAGCAACAACTCGTTTGTGTGTCTGTGGCGTCTACGAAAGATTAACCTTTGGAGTGGAGTGACCTGCTGAGAAAAGGATCACAGGGTGTGGCTCTTAAACCCATCCCTGCATTCTTGTCTTTCCCGTTCTCTCCTGCCACCTTTTCAGTGACTTTCTCTCTTTGCAAGCCGACGTGTTAAAATCAACCATCTCCAGTTCTCTGTATGCCTTTGTTGCTCACGTTGCCTCTGTCTCTCTTCCCCTGCCTCCATGGGAACTGAGGTTAACCATGCACAACAGGATTTCTGGCTGTCAGTGTTTCCTTTCGGTGGCTGCTGCTTTTATGCACGTACAAACAAAACATTCTGCCATTTCAATAATGTGATAAGCTGTCATTTCGCTGAAGACCCATGGATTTAACTCTGTTTAGCTACATGTAAACAAACACAGCTCGTTCGGTGCCCCGCACGACACATCAAGCGTTGTAAACAATGCCCAAAAGGGTGTCACGAGTGTCATTAACATACCAGATCTCCACTTGATAATGTCGTTGAACTCTTCATTGGTCCCTCCCTCTGCAAGATCACCATGCGTTGCCATCATAGCCAATTAATCCAATGTTTTCGTAACTGGGTGAACCAATGCCAGGCCTGGAGACATGCAGTGGAAACGCTGTCTCTGCTCCTGAAAGACAAAAGTGAGTTGCTGACACTGACTGAAGTCATGACATAAAATTGGGGTTCTAGCTGGCTGAACTTTAGAGAAGGTGCTGGAAAATAACAAAATCAAAATGAAAAACAAGATCTCCATTTGAACTGTGCCAAGACCTTCTTCTTCTTGATTTGTTTTGTGTGACAATGACAGTAAAATATGGAAATTTGATGACTTTGAAGACATACACATTGAATCTCGGTTGGATTAAAACTGTTAAGGACAAAAAAGTTTCACCTTAAGGTCTTAAGATCTTGTCTTTTGTGAGCAAAAGGTGACCAATCGTAATAAACTGCAGTTCCAGAGTATTTAAATTAGCTCAATAAGATGATTTCTTCCCTGGGGGTAACATCAGCTCCAAAAGGTTTCCTATGAGGTAATAGTTACCTCTGCCAAGGAGGTTATGCTTTTATCAAGTTATTTATCAGTTTGTTCACAACACAACTCGAAAAGTTAAGAATGGATTTGGATGAAATTTTCAGGATAGATCAGAAATGGCACAAGGACCAATTGATTCGATTCTGACAGTGATCTGGATCATCCTCTGGATCCAGAGGATTTTAAAGCATTTTTCACCATTGTGAGATAAGGCCAAATTCAGCAAATTCTTGTAACACCATAAATAATACCCAGAAAATTTTGCCAAAAAACATCAGAAAACACCAAAATAGATTCTATCAAACCATAAAGTTTGATCCAGATATGGGCAATATTCTGGACATAGTGATTCAGAATGCTTACACTTTCAGGGGTTGAGTAAAAAAAGTTTCTGTAAGGTAGTAAATAAAGCTATAGACATGAAACTGACACCAAATTTTAGTGGAAAGTCTGCTGATTCAGTAATGTACCCACAAATTTGACATATTTTCAACATTTACGGAGCAAGATCCAGCAAAATACCACCATTATGGAAATATTATTTATGGTGAATACTTATTTAACTTATAATGCTATGTATGTGATTCCAAATACTAATGGTAGGTTCTCATGATCAAAGAATCAAATAATGAGGTCACATAAATTCCAGAATAGTACTTTTGGGTGTAATAACATTATGGGGGATATGAGCATAGGTTCAAATGATAATGGTAGGGTTTCACTATGAAGAGAAACTGAGCTGCCTTGGCGGAGGTCTGCTCTCTGTGAGTGCTTTCTTGTTAGATGTTATAATGGTTGTATATGCTGCCATGTGTTTGACACTGTCATTTCCCCTCATATGTTCTACAATGGCCGCTGTTAAGTGTCCTCAGCTTCCTTCTCCAAGTGTTAAAATTGACCTCCCTTTGAACAGGTCATCTGCTGCAAGAGGATAATGTTGCACAGATTGTTTTCTTAACAAATTGGTGAGTTTAAAATGAGGGGCTGTTTCATTTTGAAAATCATGCCCAGTCCTGGAATAGATTGCTTTGACCATGAAAGGAGTTTATGGCAGCTTTTATCATGCAGTGTTTGGCCACTTACAGTCCTTAAGGGATGATGCAAGAGCCAAAAATAACAACTAGGAACTGAAGAAAAAGGCAGCCCCATTTATCAAGATAGTGCCTTCACAATTTCAATTCCGCTGGCCATGTGAGTAGTTCTGACAACCGAGACAAAACAAGGATAAGGAGTCAGATAGTTTTATGTGGACTGGAAGAAACTGTTCCTCCAAAGGGCATAAGTGGTGCTTTCTGCAATCTGTGCAAGAGCAAAATGTCTCAGTGGCTTCAGCTTAAAACCACTTAAAGCGTCTTGTTCTGTGTGAAACTGACCAGATGAGGGGAAAAACTGAGGAAAACCGCAAACAGCGATACAAAACCAATGGGGACATTTTGGTAGTTAATATTCTACCTGCAGATTTCACAAGAGCTTGCTGACTTTTCAGAAAGTAATGGGAAATCAAGTTTCAGATTGCTGGATGTCACCTCCTTATCTCACTATGACACTGGCTTTTTCATCGCTATTTGTCTTCTACAGGTAACATACGACTTCGGCAATCAAACCCATGGTATTTCGGATTGATACAGTGATGATCCGAGACATTTCATGGACTCAAATCACACTCACCTCTGCTGTCACCGAGGGCTCCGGAGACGTGCTCCCTCAAAATAAGTGCAAAGCGTCAAGAGCTTGGGAAGGATAAACAGCAAGACGAATATCAAAAAGTTTCCAAATTAAAAAGTGCATCAACGTGAATGGTTTAAGGCATCGTAGATAAGTTTGGAGCCGCTCCTTCAAGCTAAAACTTTAGAAAGCCGTCCTACAGCGCATCCAGTCTCCACACTATGCACCAAAAGACGCCTTTTGGCTCCGCAAAGCAAGCGCAAATGCAGTCGTTAGAAGAGTGAAAAAGGCTGCCTCTAGAACACTACAGAAATGGTTCATACATTTCACGGGTGGACTCCGCGATTCCGTGGAACCAGGTCCCACAACTTTGTTCCTGTTGCTTACTTGACTCTTTCTCCTTGCGACTTATACCGATGTCAAGTACGCTAAAGTTAGTTAAGCAAACCGGAAATTTTTTTAAGTGACCTTCAAAGTAAAAGACTGACACCGGTCGTCCGCGCATTTAAGGCAAACAATTAAAGATTTGAGATGCTCAGTCACGTGGTTAAATTTATTGTTCAGATCATAATGAACTGTTAGGATGAAACTCCCCTGAAGAAGCGGCCTTCACACGGCTCTTCTGCCCTCACCGTCACACACAGACTTTTGTTGTGAAGGTTTTGACCGGTGCTCTGTCTTCACTGCGGGTCGTTTGATTGTGGTCTGGGGGTTTTGCCTCTGGCTGTAAAAGTTTTCCTGACGCGGAGATGGAAACATGGCGCGGTGTCTGTCACGTGACCAAAGCAACCGCTGATCCCCGTTGAAACTATTTGACCAATGTTATCTTTTAGACATAAAGTTGCAGTGAGCTGACAATGAAGATGAGTGACTTGAATTACATTTAGTCAAACGTGGTTGTAATAAACGTGTAATGGGAAACAGAATTGGAAAATACAAAGTACAGTACATAAGTAGGTTATAATTTTGAGGTTTATGTCACATTATACTTTCACTGAAATACATTTAAGTGGGAAGTACTGTACTTTGTAAGCCACTACTGGTTACTTTTACCACAGCCTTTCCCAACTTAGAATCACATTCATATATATATAGATATATTTTTTACATTTTGATTTTGTTCACTTTCTTGATTGTTTTGTTTTTAATAAAGATGCTGTGATATGTAGAATTTGGTTAAAAGTTCTTTTTGGGGTCATAAAGTAAAAAAGTTTGAGAACCATTATTTTAGTATTTAAAATAGTAACAATTTAAAATGCACATTATTCCTGAGAGCTGAAGAAAGCAATAATTTTCCGTCTTAACATCAATTCAACAAATGCTCGCTTCATCTAATATGTCACCAAAAAAAAAAAATCAAACATAACAAGGAAAAGTGCACAATCTGAGAGCGGATTTGAGTATCTGAGCTTTTCCTTTTTTCTTCTCCCATTAGTCATGCCAGGAAAACTTACAAAAAGTAGTTCAAACTAGCAAGGACTATTTTTATATTGCTGCATTGGTAAAATGAGATTCTTCCACAGCTAATGGGCTTGTTGGTGGAATAAATACAGATCTTACACTTAAGCAAAAGTGGAAATGATGCAATCAGTGTAAGCACACACGAATAAAAGCACATTTTTTTGGACTCAAATAAACATCCATTTTCATCAGCACAGTTTAGTTTTCTTTTGTTTTACAGTGAAACAGATATTGTCCTAAAAAGCAGTGTTTCCAGCTCAGAAGGAGAGTGAATAATGGATTACAGACTATGGAAAAAGTCTCTTTACTTTAGGGATGTCGAGATGTTGATCTCATTGTCGGGCACCGTCCTTCTCCCTCCCCTCTTCTCAGTTGTCACGACTCTTTTGTGGATGCTTCCTCACACAGCTCAAAGAAGCAGCTCAGTTTCACAAATTAGTGCTGTGTTAGGTCTTGGACGCCTATCGAGTGACAGAACATTTGTTTGGTGGCGAGGAGACAAGTGGAAATTCTCACCTGCAAGTGCACACATACAGGCGTGTAAAATTTTGCAGTTTTCAGGAATTCACGCTATTTCTAGTTATTGTTATTATCTGACCATAAAATACAAAAAACAATGTAAGACAATGTTTTACTCTTTTTCTTGATTATTTTGTTCCTTTTTACTCATATTCTTAAGTATTTTGTTCATTTTGGCCCATTTTTACTAATTATTTTGTTCACTTTACTAATTTTCTTGATTATTTTGTTAATTTTTACTCACTTTCTTATCTTGTTTATTTTTATTAATTTTCTTAATTCTTTTGTTCAGTAAATGTGTAAAAAGGATAAACGAAGCAACAAAATGAGCAAGCAATGAACAAAATGAGCAATAAATTAACCAAATAATAAAGTAACATAAAAAATCCAACTATGCAAAATAGTCAAGTCCATCATAAAATTAACATAATTAACCCAATAATATAATTTAAAAGCCATCTAAGTACTGTATGTGGCATTTTTGCCACTGTGCACTGAGATTTTTGGTGTATGTGTGTGTGCATGTGCAGCATGTAATTTTAACACAGGTCAGGTTTTGCACCTGCAGTACTGACTTCACTGTGAACCTCCTCTGCCATCTACAAACTTTTAAATACAGCTTTAGAACTGGTGCAGCTGTTTGTGTGTGGTCAGCAGACATGAATAGGTTGTCATACCACCAAGGCATCGCCCATATGGTGAAATTATAGAGATGAAAGGATGTAGGGTGGACTGCAAGCTGAACTAAAGGAAGATTAGAGCGCCATCTGCTGTCCCAAATGTGTAACTACATCCGAGAATGACTTTCACACCGATTGTGCCATACATTACATTATTTACTTGGCTGTGGCCAGTTCGGTTATGGCATTCGTAGTGTCCCTATGGATCTTACATGTTTTGCCGTTGTGGATAAATAGACATTTAGTGACATTTCAGTGGCTGGACGGGAAGATGCCATTGCTGATTAAGGCAGTGTTGGTGCATACTTCACAAAAGCTCAGCTTCGTTTATATTGGAATTAGAATGCCTGTTTTCATGAACACTCACACCGAATTCTCACTTTCTACTGATTCTAAGTGTCATACAACAAAATACTTCTACCAGGAGTGGGGTTCGAACCCACGCGGACATATGTCCATTGGATCTTAAGTCCAACGCCTTAACCACTCGGCCATCCTGGTGAATATGCCGAGAACCGTCGGACCAGGACTACAAAAAATGTCTAACCATTCTAAGGTGTGACTGTATTAAGTTCTTATTTTTGATATAATAACTCTTTTAGGAATACAATTGCGCGTAAAGCGGTTTGATTTCTCTAGCGCCACGTATGCAACTGTCATGCTAGTGCTGTGTTAGCCCCTAAGAGCTACACGCGTCTCTGGAGCGACATAGCTGATGTCATGTCGCTGGGACCAACACCACTGTAGTACAAATTCCCGCTGTGCCCAAGTTTCCATTTAGAAAATATACATGAAGCGAACCATGGCTGACTGTTCTCTTGTGGGTCACTATGAGTTCTATAATGTTCAAATTACACCTAGCGGGGAACTAGAAGCGTTAGCCTGTGTTAGCTAGCAATTAGCACGAACTAGTTAGCACAGCCAATTAGCTAGTTAGAACAGTTCGCACGGTACGAAAGCTTTATAATTTCAAGCGCATTTCGTAATGTTTAACGTGACTGTCGTGCACACTGGGACCAAACGGAGAAGCAATGCAAGCAAAACACACAAAACAAGCTCAAAAGTAATTTTCGAAGTCACGCCGCGGATGTTTCCAAATAAAGTCTGCAGAAACTTTAGAACCCGCAGTGTCAGGTCAAGCAGTGATGTGTTTCTGACACGATGATGTCTGAATCATCTGGTTTAAGTTAAGTTTTCAGTGCAAAGCTACAAAATGTTTAAACCTCACCACCTAATTTAAAATAGGTACGTTATTATTTTACCCCTCATACCCTGCTTTAAAAGTCAGAGGTGGATAGTGCTCAAGTATATTTACATGTACCTGAGTAGTTTTCAAATACAGTAAATGTACCTCTGAGAGTTGTTAATACGTTTTACTATTCATAGTTACATTTGTCATGAAAAAGTACCTTTACTCAGTTACATGTTGCTATGCCTTAATGAGTATGAGTTTTTAAAAAGTTAAAATTAAAAAACTGAAAATAATACATTAAATAAAACACTACAGTAAGCGACAAAATGAGCAAAAATATGGACATGGCAAAAGATTAACAAAATAAAGCAATGTTGATAAAACTATGCAAAATAGTCAAGCACATTATAAAATGAACATAATAAGCCCAACGGAACAAAATAAGGAAGCAACATGAATAAAATAATCAAGTAAATTTCGAAGAATGAACAATATATTTTTTAAAAATAAGCAAAAGTAAACAAAATAAGCGTCAAAGTCAAAATAAGCAACGAAATGAGTGCCAGAAAGTAACAACAGAGGTTAAAAACTGCTGTTTTTAAAGTTAAAGTTAAAAAATGAACAAAATACCCAACAAGACTGAACAAAAACCCAAAAAATAAGCAACAAAATGATCAAAATAATCAAGGAAATAAACAAAATAGCCAAAATCCCTGTTTAAACGCAATATATGAAGCTGTAAGTAACTCACTACTTAAGTGTTTTTATGAGGTACGATTTTACTCAAGTAGTTATACGTGAGCTCTTCTACTTGAGTCATTATAATTGTAAAGTAACAGTATTTTCTTGAGGACTGTTTCTCATTACTGTGCCCACTTCTGAAAATAGTTGTTTTTATTTTAACCCTTTATATCCTACTTTAAAATAGTTGTTCCCATTAAGGGATAAAAGTGTCAAAAACGCCATAAAATTAGCATATGTTATGAGCCCTGCAGAGGGTCATTAAAGCAGCACAGAAAGTCACTGGCGTCCCCTGGCCCTCCCTGGAGGACATTGCTGACTTCCCACGGACTCAATAGAGCAAAGAGGATCCTCCAGGATCCATCACACCCCGGTCATGGCCTCTTTAACCTGCTGCCCTCTGGCAGAAGGTTCAGGATTCTGAGGCAATGCACAACCAGGCTCAGGAACACTTTTCATCCTTGGACTCAGACTCCTAAACAAATAATAAGAACAATGTGTGAATGATGTGAGAGTGGACAGTTTTTAGTAAGTTTTATTTATTGTTGGTCTATCTGCTAATCTTAACTTTGCACTATGAGGAGGGGTACATCCAACTAATTTCATTCTAACACTCTGTACAATGACAATAAAGGCTCTTCTATTTTTTTCTTCTTTTTACATGAATCTTTAAATCAATTCAGTCTTGATCATAAATACCAAATATTTAATTGATGTCAGAATTCTAACCCTTTATATGGAAGTGTTTGCAATGGCATCATAATTATTTCTTTTAAAAAAAGTAAAAAAATTTGTAACATTTTCAATATTCTGAATGCAAAGTGGATTTTTCTTGGGGGAGATTACTGCAGTCTTGGACAAAATTTATAGATTGTTACCATTACGGGATAATGGTAACAACATAATAAGTTAGGTTACAATGTTAGAATTTTTTAAAATTGTGATTTAGTACTTATGTTCATTTAACATACTTTGTTCTTTTT
The DNA here is from genome assembly GCA_029823295.1 of Pseudamia nigra. Lineage (NCBI taxonomy): Eukaryota > Metazoa > Chordata > Actinopteri > Kurtiformes > Apogonidae > Pseudamia > Pseudamia nigra. Next base: position 1,079 of record JAQQAE010013268.1, on the reverse strand, counting down.
CACATACTGTTGCGAACAACATTGTAGGGAAATCTTCATTCTTTTGCATGCTATTTATCTTCCATTTAAACATGGACTATATTAAAATGTTATATGTGGTTTTATTTAACAACACTGCAAAAATGTAACTATTATGCATTACGCTTAGTATGAATTTTCATTTCCTTTCAGTCATTATTTTCTTTATTACCTCCACCAAGGAGGTTCTGTTTTTGTCTCACTTGTCTGTTAACAGGATTACTTAAAAAGTCATGAATGGATTTTGATGAAATTTTTCAGGTTAGGTTGGAAATGGCATAAGGACCAATTGATTAAATGTTGGGAGTTCTTTCCAGATCACCGTCAGGATGCAGGACGTTTTTGAAGGATTCCCTATCATTATGAGACAGGGCAAATTTTTGCATGCAACTTCACAATAAATGGCCAGGGTCAATGCAAAAAAAAAAAAAAAAAAAAAGATAAATTCACAACAGGTTTTACAGTACTTCATAGATTTATTCAGATCGTGGCAATATTCTGAATATTGTGACCCAGAACAAGTGAATATCATTGGCACTGTGTGGTAACAAAAAAATACAGACATGCTACTAACACCAAACTGCAGCTGAGACTCAGTAGATGCAAATGGATTAGATGTGTCTTCACAAATTATGGAGCTAGAGCCAAAAGAAAATCACCATTATGGAAATATGTGAATAATGAACTAATAATGATACGAGTGTGATTCCAAGTGCTATGGGTAGGTTTTCATGGTCAAGAAATCCAATGGTGTAGATAAAATAAACATTGGACTATTATTGTTCAGTGTAAATCACATTTTGGGGGAAAATGAGCTGCTTAGTGGTCTGTGCTCTAAGTACTTTGTAGTTTCCTTTAATTCCGTCATCTCTGTACTCATTTTAAAAATTCATTTTGTCACTTGTTCCATCCCATTCACATTTCTTTTGTTCTTTCATGAACGTGTAAATAAACAGCACAATTTCATGTATCAACATTTCACTGTGAAGAAACTGATGTTTGATGTTCAATGCTGAAAATTTACAGAAGGGTCCAGAGACACAGGACTTAACCCCCTCCCC
>JAQQAE010013267.1:0-12821 GCA_029823295.1 Pseudamia nigra | reverse complement strand
TGTCCATTAGTCGCTGTGAGTGTAAATAGTTTCTCACCCGTGACCCCCCGACCCCCCCACCACGCACACACTTGTCAGACGTTCAGATCAGTTTCCACTCGGCTCGTTTCCTCTGCATCGACTCGCAGCATCAGCAGATGATTTTATCGCAGGTTTAATGTTCATGTGAAAAGTTTCAGCTCGTGGAAATAAACGGCTCATTCTATCAAACAGGACACGTTTATGTCCACAAACATTCATAAGTCATTCAAATGGCTCAAGGGACATTTGAGTTTCTGGTACGTTTTACACATTATTTAACACTCTTTATTGTTTTTGTTCATTGAAGAGGCTCCATCGAGTTTAACCAAACCGCCCGTCATACAAATCATTTTTCAAAAATCCACTATTAACGCAAAGAATATGATACTTCAAATTAAAATCATACATTATAAGCCAGGTAGGTGTGTGTTTGCAAAACTCTCCAACATACAGCTTGGATCTGGATCCGATGCTCATCCACCGGTGTCGGTCTCTTCGGTGGTCCGCCTCGTACTTCCGACGACTCGGCCACCTAGCGCTAGGGGTCGCTGGGTAATGTAGTTGAGAGTTTTTTAAGGTGAATATTTACAAACAGTGTCAGCGTGCGATTTGAAAGTTCAAGGCTTCGTTCCCGCAAAACAAGTGCTCAGGTCCGTTGAGCTCTGCCATGTGAAAAACTCTCTTTGTGTCTCCGAGTCCTCAGTTCGGAATCTTCTGAGGCTCGGTTCTCCAGCTGTTTTCTACCGTGTCATCCTCGTTTCACACAGCTGCACTGCATTACGCCGATGAGGAAAAGTTTCACAAACCATGCCCACATCCTCCAAATGTACTTTCCCTGAGCTGAAAACCATGCCTATGGAAACCAGGATTGTAACGACACTCAGCTCCTGTGACTCAGATTTTTATCAGTGTGGCTTTAAAACTATTGTGACAAACAGCAGCACATTGATTAGATTTTGATGTTAGACTGTAAATGATCTGAATGGGTCACTTCTAGACTGGACTCGGACTGCACCGTCTTATTTCTACAGACTCCTTTGACTTCAGGTTGGTGGGCAGGGCCAGGTGGTGACTTGCAGGCCAGACGACACAATGAAGACTGGAAACCAGTGGAAGGGATTTTCTGGAACCTAAAGTTAGGAAACCTCGTGTGCAGAAGTCGACTGTGGATCTGCTGTTTCACTGAAAGGAAGATGGGGTGGATGGTCACGTAGACATGTGTGGACGATCAGAGAGAACTGTGCTCAATCTTCATTCAGCAACTGTTTTACATCTGGTACATGTCTCTCCTCATCCCTGGAGCTGAGCTGTTCAGGTGAGATGATTCATATTGATCAGTAACTCGTCCTCTGTCTCTATTGTCTCCAGTGGACCTGTGGAGTCTCACATCCTGCTGTAGGTCCAGGTCTTAAATTGAGCTTTAATGAGACACAGATGTATGTTTGGTCCAACTCTTTGTGTCCACAGACTCTATCAGACTGGTCAATGGTTCCAGTGTGTGTTCAGGCAGACTGGAGGTCCGCTTTAACCAGTCCTGGTCCTTGGTGTGTGAAGGACACTTTGACCTTCAGGATGCTCAGGTGGTCTGCAGGGAGCTGGGTTGTGGGGCTCCTTGGCTCCTCCAGGGGGCGCTCTATGGAGGAGCTGAGGCTCCTCTGTGGAAGACGTTCCAGTGTGAAGGCCGTGAGTCTGCTCTCCTGGACTGGGGGAGCTCAGTGTCCGACACCTGCTCATCTGGAAAAGCTGTGGAACTCACCTGTACAGGTGGAGCAACGATTTACACCAACTTCTACCTGTTCAGTCACTTTGATCTGATTGATCTTTAACTGTTTTTGTTCAGGTAATGATGTCAGACTGGTGGGAGGAGCCAGTCACTGTAATGGTTCAGAACAGGTGAAACATCATGGAGAATGGAGAGACGTGGCTACTATTGGTGGACCTTAAGGCAGCAGATGTAATATGTCGTCAACTGGACTGTGGCTCTGCTGAGAACATGGTTGAGATCGTCCTGCGTGGATCATCTCCTGTGTTCAGTCCACATCTACACAGAGGGACTGTGTGACAACATACTATGATCTCACGTACTCCTCCTCCCTGTGTGTTACCTGTGCAGGTAAGTCTACTGATGATGGTTGTGATACTGTCAAGAGTTTTCCATGAGTCCAGCTGGTCGTATGGTGACCTGTGTTACTGTGGTCCTGGTCTCTGAGCATGCCCAGTGGGTCTGACCCCCATGACACAACCAGGTGGTCACAGACTGGATCCATGTAGAACCTGCAGTGTGTCCGGGTCACCAGGTTCAGTGGATGACATCACTGGGACACAGCCACGATAACGATGTGGTTGTGTCCCAGGCTGTTTGTTCACATCAGGGCCCAGTGGGTCGACACACTGATGATGAAAACACACATGGTCCATAGAAGTTGATGAGTGGGAACCGGACCACGTCACATGACCACTGCGTTTCACTGAAACATGGACACATGTGAAGTGTTGTGTCACATGACTGTGTGTGTTTGATCTGATCCTGGATCAGGATTCAGCTCTGTGTTGTTGTGTGTCCACAGACTCTGTCAGACTGGTTCACGGTTCCAGTGTGTGTTCAGGCAGACTGGAGGTCCGCTCTAACGGGTCCTGGTCCTCAGTGTGTCCACACCACGTTGACCTGGACGATGCTCAGGTGGTCTGTAAGGAGCTGGGCTGTGGGGCTCCGTCGCTCCTCCAGGGGGCGCTCTATGGAGAGGGGGAGGCGCCGGTCTGGACCAGTGAGATCCAGTGTGAAGGCAATGAGTCTGCTCTGCTGGACTGTAGAAGGTCCGCGTCTAACAAGACCTGCTCACCTGGAAAAGCTGCTCAACTCACCTGTGCAGGTGCAAAGGGGGCGTGGCTTTGACACGACTCTGTGTTTGTGTGACTCATCCGTTGTCTCTGTTCAGATCCACTCGGTGTCGGGTTGGTGGGACAGCCGAGCCGCTGTGCTGAGATCCAACTCCAGGGACGGTGGAGACCAGGAGGACACGTAGAGAACCTCTGGGACCTGAAGTCTGCAAACACCTGGACTGTGGTTCAGCTGTTTACCTGCACACAAACGAGTCTCCATCCATGAGACGTGTGAGGTTCATCTCACCTGCGTGTTTAAAGCTGACGTCTACAACTTATTATATGTGTTGATGGTTTGTTCAGGTCAAACTCAGCACAATCTGTTTGTTGAAGTGAATTCTCAGATGTTTAAAGTCTCACTTCATCTGATGAATTTGTAAAGTGCCTCAAATAATGACAGACCTTCGTAACGTCCAGAGTCTCATTTAGGACAAAAGGATCAAATGTTGACATGTGAGACTCTAAAAACAACAGATGTTGGTGGTTTGAACCATCGATCTGTGTCCAAATGTTTCCACCTCAAACTAAACTCATCTGGATCAAATCCATCTTTCTCACCGATGATGATGATGATGATGATGATGTCTTCTGTAATTGGTTGTTTGTGATCATGTGTGCTCCTTGATCCAATCACAGATCTGCTGACTCAGCCAAACATCTCCCTGTCTGACGGGGTCTCCCAGCCCTACCGGCAGGGGTTTCAGTTGCTCCCGGGCTCCGACTTCACCGTCACGTGCTGCGTTGAACCACATTACCCAGGAGGCTCCTTCCAGCTGACCTCTGACACCTCCGAGCCACTCAACCTCACCCTGACAGCTGTCAATCACTCAGCCCGCTTCCAGACGCCTGTGCTTTATCACGTGAACGTTTTCAACCACGGCTCCTCCTCGCGTCGGACCCACTGTGGGAGGTAACACACAAAACACACACCGTTACAAAACTCACCAACCAACGGATGAACATGGACAAGAGAAGATGAAAAGCCGTCTGTGTCCTCTGAGGACATTCTTGGTCAAACGGTCTAAACATGGCGTCCATTGAAACGTTCCAGTCAAATGTTGCTTATTGTGTGAAATGTGTGACACAGTGAAACTTCACGAGTCCATGTGAACGTGTTTCTGCTTCGTTATCGATGTGATCAGTCGGTTTCACGCTGTGCTCGTCATCAATCAAATCAACCGACAGCCTCAGGCCACGTCCCAGAGTCACGAAGCCCACAAGAATTACTTTTTATGACAATGTAGAGAATAACACAATGAGTGGACTATTAATTAATGACATCACTGATCACCTGCCTGATCCTGGAGGGGGGGGGGTGTAGTGTGGACGCTGGGTTTGACTGAAACCTGCTCAGGAAGACCATAAACTGTACATATTAATCATAGTCTGTATATATTAATCATAGACTGTATATATTAACCATAGACTTTATATATTAATCATAGACTGTATATATTATTGGTCAACGTGACCGTGATGTCATCCATTAGTGTCTAACGGGTCGTTTTGAGGTCAATCTGGTCGTCACTTCCTGGACGACATCTTGGAGCCAAAAACAGGATGTGACCACTGGACGAACGGCAGTGGGGCTAACTGTGCGATCATGCCAGGGGACTCATGGGAAAGCTAATATTAGCCACTAGCTTACTTCACCATACAGTAAAACTTCACCGTACAGTCATATTATGGTGTTGTTAGTGTAAACATTTATTCACAGCTGCAGTCGATGAACATATTGGATTAATAGAAGATAGGAATGTCCGGATCGGTCCGACTTCACTAGCAAGCTGTTACCATAGTGACACGTCAATCAAACCCCAGCACGGCAGTGATTTGTTGGATTATTTGCTGTAATATCTTAATAATGGAGTAAAAAGTTAAAGATGGATCATGTTGCTTATTAGAGGATCCAAATAAAATGTTTGAGACCATAATGACTCGTGACATACATTTATTAACTTAGTATTTTCAGGTAGAATCACATCTATGTCTATGTGAAAAAGCTTCTTGGAGCTGGATGGACAGTTCCCCAGTGGCCAACTGTGGTATTACAACTTAAAGTTACTTCTGCATTGGCCTCACTGATGAGCCATGGTCATTGTCCCCAGCAGATAAAGGAAAAAGAACAGAGGGCCAAGGATTGACTCCTGAGGGACCCCGCATGACGGAGGAGTAGAGGAGGATTCAAAGTCATGAACATGAAAAGAGTACTTACAATAAACATGCTAAAATGCACAGGAAATGCCACACGCCTGAATGCACACTAACAGCCCCCCCCCCCCCCCCCAGGTGACTGAAGATGTTCGTCTGACAAACTGCTGATCTACTGGGATTTTCACACACAACCATCTCTAGGTTTACAGAGAATAGTCTGAAAAAGAGAAAATACTCGACGAGCAACAGTTCTCTACCTTGTTGATGCCAGAGGTCAGAGGGGAATGGTCAATGGTCAGACTGGGTGGAGATGATGGAAGGACAGCAGTAACTCAAATGACCACTGGTTTCAACTGAGTGATGCAGAAGAACAGAAGAGTGTGGCTATAATTCACATGGGCTCAGTGGACATGTGTCTTTGTCCAGTGAGTGTGCATTTCCTCTGTCACGTTTAGATGTTGTGGTAACACCAAAGCATGGATGTGTCCTACCCTGTATCAACCCTTCAAGCTTTGGAGATGGGGCACATTTTGGGACCTTTAGTCCCACCAAATGTCACAGTCTACATGAGTATTCCTGCTGAGCATGTCCATCCCCGTATGACCAGTGGACCATGTGAGGTTCCAGTACTAGACCTGTGTACCTAATAAAGTGGCCAGTGAGTGTATAATATGCAGCATTTGTCACTGTATACTGTGTATGTGCATGAGAGAAATACTGAAGAAAGGCTATCATTTCATTTCATATTTTTATTGTTCATTTGTAATCATACGGTTATGAGAAAAGTTTTAAGAAATTATCTTAAAACTGCTGACACAAGGAAATAAAGTCCTACATATAGAATTTGGAATCATGACTTTATTTTCAATAGATCATGCTGGTTGAGGGCCAAAGAATTTATCCGACGAGTGTTTTGTGTTAACACCATCTCTTACTGCAACCACCAAACCCAATTCAATCCTCCATATCTTTTTATTGCGTCCTTTGCATTTCAGTAATAAAAAACCCTCAATATTCACTTTTGTGTCGAATGTCTTAAAGTTCACTACGTGTCACAGACTAGACGTAACACAAAGAAAGCGAGGACCCTTCAGCCTTGAACACGAGATTAAACCCGGCATACAGAGGCTCGGTGAACTTGGTGTTGAAGGTGTGGATGTGGATGAGTTTGTCAGCGGAGACCTCGTAGAAGGACAGACATCCTGCAGGACAGTCCACGTACACGGCGACTCGGTGGCAGGACGGCGACTCGTGGAGTTGGGTTCTGTCGTTGTGGCGGGTGTAGTAGCGATGATTGCAGCACTCCAGACACCAGGACTGATCGCTGTCTCCAAACACACCTTCACCCTTGACTTTCCTGCTGATTCCGTGGTACGACACTGCTACGTGGACCTCCCCGCTCCACTCGACCTCCCAGTAGCAGCGACCGATCAGCGGAGATGTGCACAGCAGTTGTCCGCAGTGTTCGAACCTGTCCGGATGATCCGGGTACGGCTGATGCCAGGCATCGATTCCCCATGTCACCGTCCTGTTGTTGTCGGACAGTTGGAGGCGTATGTTCGCAGTGTTTATGTCCGGTGTTAGTTGACACAAATCTGACAGATTAAGATTAAAACAGACACAGTTTTAATATGTGACACGTTTAACAGCTGTGTGCTTAGTTTGTTGAGATCAAAAACATCTGCAAAGTGGAACAGGTTCTTACCACATTAATGGCTGAGAACATTTGGCTCTGATTTTTGTTTGTTTATACTGTGCACATATATGAATGTTATGGAAACAGAAGTGCTAAGCTCGTCAACAGTTAATTTGTGCCATTGTTGCCTTTTAATGTGCTTTACATTGTCCACTGCAGAGCTACGTCTGCGGTAGAAGTTCCTTACAATAACTGACTTATGAAACCAGGGACATTATGAGCTTTTTCATTTCCTACAGTAACAATCTATCTTTTCTCTTTGTTTTTCTGAGCGTTTCTTGTCATAATTTGTATTTGTACAGTTGTTGTAGTAGCACTAACATGGCTTAAGGCTCTGTCCACTCTAACTCTGGGAACCAGGGCGTTTTGGACTCCACTGGAAGTTACCCCAGTGGCTGTTGGTGGTATAGCGGTTTGAAATTATTTCTCCATTGGCTTCATTGCACAGCCCTGCTCCTTGACCACTCATAAAACTTGACAAAGTGTTGCTTCCTGTTATGAAGAAAATGAAATTCACACTTACACTTTTTCAGACCAGGTTTCAACCACTGTGGTACATCATGGTCCACCCTGGAGGAAGAAACAGAATGAATCCGACCTGAGCCTGTCACAGTTCACACTGTCAGTCAGGTCAGTCCCGGGGTCTGAAACCCGTGGCTCCAGGGCCACATGTGGCTCTTCAGACCCGCCCTAGTGGCTCCTGTGTTTCTGTCCATTGATGCAAATAACATATAATAAATCAAAATGAGCAACAGAAGCACTAAATCAACAAAAGGTAAAAATGAATTAAAATAATTGACACAAAACTGATTCAAATCTACAAAATGAATGAAAAAAATCAAGAAAATGATTAAAAGATCAAACAGTTGAATAAATTAAATCATCAAAGGTTGGAAAAAATTGCTGAGAAAAACCTCAACTAAATAATCAGAAAATGGAACAAAAAATAAACAAAAATAACAAAAAACAAATACAAAATGAACAAAATGGGAAAAAATAGTCAAGTACATGAATATAAAAAAACAAACCAAAATAAAAATAAGCAAAAATAAATAAAATAATTAGAAAATTTATAATCCATAAAATTCTGTTGTACAGATTAGAACACTATTGGGATTAAAGGTGCTAAGTTGATTTCAGTCTTACTTCACACAAAGAGTTCAGTTTGTACATATTAACGACCAGTCATCCACTCAAATCTAAAGTTGATTATGGTGTTCCGCAAGGTTCAGTACTAGGACCAATACTTTTTACACTTTACATGCTGCCTTTAGGTGACATCATAAGAAAGCATGGCCTAGGTTTTCATTGCTATGCTGATGACACACAGCTTTATCTCTCCATGAGACCAGATGAATCACATACTATTTCAACAAAACTCCATGCTTGTTTAAAAGACATTAAGGCCTGGACGACGTCTCACTTTCTCCTGTTGAATGAAAATAAAAGCGAAGTTATGATTCTTGGTCCAAGGAATCTAAGGAGTACGGTACCCTCCCTAGTGACTTCCTTAATATGGACAACATTTCAGTAGGTCCAGTACAGTTGTGAGGAACTTGGGGGTGATCATGGATCAGGGTTTATCCTTCAGTTCTCATATAAAACAGATTTCCAAAACTGCCTTCTTCCATCTCCGTAATGTTGCCAAAATTAGGAACATCCTGTCCCAAGGGGACACAGAAAAATGAATCAATGCATTTGTTACGTCTAGGCTCGATTACGGTAACTCAGTACTGGGAGGATGGATCCAAATAAGGACATAAAAAGTCTCCAACTGATCCAAAACGTTGCAGCATGAGTTTTAACAGGAGTCGGAAGGAGAATCACATTTCTCCAATACTATACACTCATGTGTTTTCCTGGTGTGTCGATTAATAAAGAAGATGGACAAGGCTGTTGAAAATGCAGAGGCTTTGTCTCCACATTGAGCAGTTGGAGGAGAGCTCTGGCGGTGCAGAATGGGGCGATTTCTGAGTTAAACCGAAGAGTGGTTAACATCTCAGAATTGTTGGGAACCCTCCAAGGATAGATTTTAAGGTCTGCAAATTACAAACAAACAGAATTGGACTGAGAGGTCTAAAAAGTCTTATTTTGCCTCTGAAAGGGAGACAGCGTTATCTTGTTTATGTTTTGAATCCCCAAGCAAGTGACCTTGCAGATGAAGACCTCCAGGGAAGAGACGGAGTGAGAGAATGAAGTCTGGATTCTCGCCTCCCCCACTTACACCAACACTCTGATATGGGGTCATTTTGAACTCTTTATAGACATGTGTCACCATGGTAACTACCATGGAATTTTCATCTGGACTCAATGCTTTCTCATCCCAGCCACTTCGCTGGGATGAGAAATATTAACCAATAGTAAACAACTGAAGAAATAAAGAAATTAAATAATGAACAAATTGATGGTAAAATGTTACCTGCTAAAACATGTCATATGTCATTTCAAGGGTTAGAACATTTTCTGTGGCTCTAGAAATGTTTTTTCTTTCTGTCCAAACGTGTCGACCCCAGTGGAAAGCAGAGTCCTGAAAGAGCACAATAATGGTGCAGAGTGTGACTTATTTCCATACTTCAAAGTGTCCAGTTTCCAGTGTGGATCTTTCAGTCCAGCTGATAGAACCGTCACACCCGACTCCCCCGGATGGTTATAGCTGAGGTCGAGCTCTCGGAGATGGGAGGGGTTGGCCTTCAGCGCCAAGGCCAGAAAGGAACATCCTTCCTCTGTGATCTGACAGAATGACAGTCTGGAAGGAAGAAAACACCATGTTTGACAATTTACAAAAAATCCAACCAGTGTTTGAATAAATTAGCTTTAAAATAATTTATTATGACCTGAGTGTTTCTAATGTACAGTGGAGACTCTGTAATCCACCACAGAGACGCTGGACCCCCGAGTCCTGAAGGTCATTGGCACTCAGGTCCAGTTGTCTCAAGTGGGAAGGTTTTGACCTCAGAGCTGATGCAAGTGAAGCACAGCCGTCCTTCGTGATGAGACAAGCTGAAAGTCTGGAAAGATGAGGAGAAGACGGACATGATGAACATTTTCTATTTTGACTAAATATGCTACACCAGGGATGCTCATTACGTCATTACATCGCAGACGAGCGAAGTGTCGGTAGCTCGCGTGACATTAAAAAAATAGACACCAGCCTATCATCTATCCCGTCACTTGATTGATTTACAGCAGGCGTGCTCAGTACGCCGAGTAGTGTGGGTAGATCACGTGACATTACAAAAAATTGACGTCACCGGTCGTCAAACCAAATTTCCAGTAGATCATTTTATAAGTAGCTCAAAAAAGTGTGAACACCCCTGTGCTACACCATCAGTGTGTCCATGTCGGAAAAAAACTGATTCAGTGAACAGAATTAACTTCCTCTATCAGTTAAAAGTTTGGATACACTCCCTCCAGTGTTTTCTCTTTATTACCTCAGTAATGTTTTTTCTTCTTGTTGTTTGCTATTTTCCTAATTTGAGGTTGTCAAACACCTGGTTATAACCTGAGAATCTCCAGTGTGCACTTTGGACTCTCCAGTCCAGCGCACAACAACTTCACTCCTGAATCCTTCAAGTCGTTGTGGCTCAGATCTAGTTCTGTTAAACTGGAGTACGGGGAACTCAGAACTGTAGACAGAGCTTTACAGCTTCTCTCGGACAGGTTACAGGCAGCCAGCCTAAGGGAATAGACACAAAGGTCTTCTGTTCAGTGTACACGTTATTTCATGCATTTAATATCATGAATATGTGCTTATTGATCCACCTACAGAGTTTTGTTGGATGCCCTGACCACCGGCAGCAGCCTCAGGAGAATATCCTGTGAAGATGTTTGGCCGAAAGCATATTTTTTCAGGTCGAACACATCCAAATCTGTCTCTGATGACAGTAAGATGAAGACCAAAGCTGACCATTGAGCAGGAGACAGATGATCTGTGGAGAGGCTCCCTGACCTCAGGTGCTGCTGGATCTGATCCACCAGAGAACGATCATTCAGTTCATTCAGACAGTGGAACAGGTTGATGCTTTTCTCTGCAGACAGGCTCGTACTGATTTTCCCCTTAATGTACTGCACTATTTCCTGACTGGCCTCTGTGCTACTTCCTGTTTGTATCAGCAGATCTTGTAGGAGCCTCTGATTGGTTGTCAGTGACAGACCCAGGAGGAAGCGGAGGAACAGGTCCAGATGACCATTTGGACTCTGTAAGGCCTTTTTCACTGCCTTCTGATAGAAGTGTGTCAGGTTCGATTCCCTTCTCAGTAGTTTAAACCTCCATGTTTCGTTTGACAACAGATTGACTCCTGTGTTGATGAAGGTCTGATGGACATGAAAAGCAGCCAGAAACTCCTGAACACTCAGATGGTTGAAGCAGAACACCATGTTCCTGTACAGCCCTCTCTCTTTTTTGAAGATTGCTGTGAAGACTCCAGAGTACACTGTAGCCGCTCTGGTATTGATGCCACATGCTCTTAAGTCTGATTCGTAGAAGATCAGGTTTCCTTTCTGCAGCTGCTCAAAGGCCAGTTTTCCCAGAGACTCGATCATCTTCCTGGTGTCTGGACTCCAGTGTGGATCTGTCTCAGATCTTCCATCGTACTTCACGTTCTTCAGTTTGGCCTGAACCACCAGGAAATGGATGTACGTCTCAGTCAGGGTCTTGGGCAGCTCTCCCCCCTCTGTGGTTTTCAACACATCCTCCAGGACCCCAGCAGTGATCCAGCAGAAGACTGGGATGTGACACATGATGTGGAGGCTTCGTGACGTCTTGATGTGGGAGATGATGGTGTTGGCCTGCTCCTCATCTCTGAACCTCTTCCTGAAGTACTCCTCCTTCTGTTCGTCAGTGAACCCCCTGATTTCTGTCACCATGTCCACACACTCAGCAGGGATCTGATTGGCCGCCGCAGGTCGCGTGGTGATCCAGAGGCGAGCGGAGGGAAGCAGCTTCCCCCTGATGAGGTTGATCAGCAGCACATCCACTGAGGTGGACTTTGTGACATCAGTCAGGGTTGGAGTATTGTGGAAATCCAGAGGAAGTCGACACTCATCCAGTCCGTCGAAGATGAACACCACCTGGAGTTTTTCAAACCTGCAGATTCCTGCTTCTTCAATTTCACTGAAACAGTGATGAACGAGTTCCACCAGGCTGAACTTTTCATCTGTCAGCAAATTCAGCTCTCTGAAAGTGAATGGAAATGTGAATTGGATGTCCTGGTTGGCTTTGTCTTCAGCCCAGTCCAGACTGAACTTCAGTGTTAGGACCGTTTTCCCGATGCCAGCCACGCCCTTGGTCAGCACTGTTCTGACGTGTTTATCACTGTCGGTGAAGCCTTTAAAGATGTCATTGCATGTGATTGTTGCTTCTGTTCTTTCTGGTTGTCTGGATGCTGTTTCAATCTGTCTGACCTCGTGTTCATCGTTGACCTCTGCAGCCCCTCTTTTACTGATGTACAGCTCTGTGTAGATCTGATTCAGAGGGATCTTTGGTTTTTCTTCATCAGCGATCCCCTCAAACACATTCTCAAACCTCTCTTGTAGGTTATATTTACATTTTCGCTGACAGTGGGCAACAATCTCTGAGTGAATAAAAAAAAGCAGACAAACATTATGAGGATGTTTATCGAGAATTAGTCTGGAATGAATAGAAAACTGCCTGTAGAGGGACATCAGGACTGTGATTTATGTGTCTAAAACAGTCACTAGAATAAAATGTTGTGGTCGTGTATTTCTCTAAACCACAGACACATGCATTTATATTTGAATTGTATTGTCTTGACTACTGTTGTAGCCTAAATGTAGTCAAACCACTTAATTGCCTGACTCTAGAGTTCAGGAACTTTTATCTGGTGATTGTCTTCATATGCCCAGTAAGTGCTGACCCCTCCCCTGTTGAGGAAGGGTGCTCTCAGTTGAACAAATACACCTTTTCCATCTAATTATCCCTGGTTGTTTAACTGGTTTCTTTCAGGAGTCTTGGGACATTGGTTCCATCTAGTGCCGGTCCAGGCAGATGGCCGCCTACCCTGAGCCGCTGGTTCTGCTGGAGGTTTTTCTCTTCTGTTAAAAGAAGTTT
>JAQQAE010013266.1:0-12821 GCA_029823295.1 Pseudamia nigra | reverse complement strand
ATCCATATCAAACTCGCGCGGGCCGCACTAACATTAAACTTTCATATCAAGGCGGGGGCCTCAAACTAGCGTCACGCCCGCGGGCCGCGAGTTTGAGACCCCTGATGTACAGTAAGTTATGTGTCCTTTCTCTGCGGACCGGCACCAATTGACCCACGGAGCGGTACCGGTCCGCGGGTCATATAGTATGCGGCGTGTAGACATGATGAGTCGGTGTGTCTTGACGTCAGCGGCAGAGGCTGACGTCAGAGGCTGTATACCGAACCCCTGAGACCGACTCACCGAACCCCTAGGGTTCGATCGAACCCCGGTTAAGAACCACTGCACTAAACCAAAAAAATGAATCAAATCATAAGAGACATGAACACAAATAAACAAAGAAGAAAAATAAAAAAAGTGAAGAAAACAATGAAGAAGATGCTAAAAATGGAACAAAATGAAGCAAACAGTAACAAAAATAACCAAGCTATTGAACCAAATTGGCAAAATCACTTGAAAGCAAAAAGAGAAATGGACAAAAACAAAGAAAATAAGAAGAAAAATGAATAGAAATTAACAGTATAATCAAGCAAATGAACAAAAATATAATGAAAAATAAAATCATGAACAAAACAATAAAGGAAATGTAAAAAAAAATTAAAAAGGCTAACACCACAAGACAAAAAATAGTAAATGAACCAAATTTGAAGCAGAAGAATTAACAAAGCCAGCAAGAAAATGCTAAATAGGAGGTGCATACAGTAAATGAAGAGAAATTAAAAACTAATCACATGAATGAACCAAATTAGAAGTTCTGAGTAGAAAAATTAAGATAAAGAAGCAAAATAAACAAAACTATGAAGAAGCTGCTTTAAAAATATACTAACATTGTGAAAATAGTCATATAAATGAATAAAAATTCTGCCTGCGTACGTAATGTACTGATAAAGTAATGTGTAGGACATATTGCTGTTTTAACACTTCTGCACTTAAGAAGAGAGTAATGACATGAAGAACCCAATCAATCAGGGAAATAAAACACTATCACTACGTATTTAACTGTGGTTATTGTTCTGAAAGCACAAATTAACCCACCCACACTCTCACACAGTCTGCAGGTCATGCTGTCCAACACTGTTACAGGTCAAGTAAACAAAACTACATTCATGCTGTTTAATTTGTTTTCAACCTGTTAATTATTTTCACATCAAATTAACGTAAATGAATGTGCTAATATATATAGCTGTATTTTTACTTGTTTCAGGGGTTCTCCAGCTTTTTCAACTCAACCTGAACCTAAAGACAAACCTGGTGGATCCAATATGTACATTTATAGACTACTAATAAAACACACAAGAACACATACATTTAAAACACATATGAAATGCCATTATATCAGTATATCACAATTAGAATAGATTAGAATAGAACCAAATAGAATAGAATGGAACTGAATAAAATGGACTCAAATAGAATAGAACCAAATTGAGTAGAATATAATAGAATAGAACCGAATAAAGTAGAATAGAACCAAGTAGAATAGAGCCGAATAAAATATAATAGAAGAATAGAATAGAACTGAATAGAAGAGAGTACAATAGAATAGAATACAAGAATACAAGAGAATAAAAGAATAGCGTGCAGTAGAATAGAATAGAACCAAATACAGTAGAATTGAAGAGAAGAAAACAATAGAACCAAATTGAAGAGAAGAATAGAATAGAACCAAATGGAAGAGAAGAGAATAGAAGAACAGAATCAAACCAAATAGAAAAGAAGAGAAGAGAACCAAATTGAGTAGAAAAGAATAAGAGAATAAAATTGGACATGACTGAATAGAATAGAATCTGTATTGGCTCATGTCACTGGTGCAAAAAATAAACATATACAAATGAATGATAAACACCAATGAAATCAACATGTACTTAATAAAACAAATATTAAAATACTGAAAGGGTTATCTAAAACAGGCACTTCACATATTGCACAAATATTGCTAATAAATTTCAGTATCTTTACGGCATTCAATTGCTCTGTTTATTGTACATTTTTGCACAGCTTGTATTCTAATACCGTATTTTCCGGACTATAAGGCGCATCTAAAAGCCGTCAATTTTGTCCAAATATGACACTGCGCCTTATAATCCGGTGCGCCTTATGTATGGAAAAAAATTAAAAATGTGACATTTTTGGATGGTGCGCCTTATAATCCGCTGCGCCCTATAGTGCGGAAAATACGGTAATCAAATTTGCTGTACAGTTTTTCACTACCTCATAAGATATATACATCTAATTTTGTGATACTTTCAAATCAATAAACATGTTCTACAAACACCTTTGTCAAGAACATGCCATAAGGAGAACTCTGCACACTGCTGAGCAGGACAGTGTAACAAAAACTTCTATTTTAACAAGGACAATTCTATTACGTATTATAGGATGTTTATGGATAGGGTGTTTATATTATAGGATATTTATAGATTTTAGTTGGGTCAGTGTTGATTTGATTTAATATTACAGTATTTAACAATCTGTGACAAGCAGTAAATCTGCAGACGGCTAATGTAGTGGTTCTCAACTAGTGGGTTGTGGCTCAAAAATGGGTCACAGATTCATTCTCAGTGGGTTGTGAAGTGTAAAAATTTTACTCTGTTGTTTTTCATATGAGTTGGAATCGTGCAGTATATGTTGCCATGGTAACGCTGACTGCAAGATTGCATGATGCATCCTAGTTTGTATTATATTATTTTATTTATCTTGACCGATTGTGTTTATTTAATTTTTTTCCCCTCTGGGTCAATTTCTCAAGAACTGTTTTTTTTTTTCAATAACTTTTGTTGACTTCCTTCAGTTTTTTTTTTTTCATTTTCTTGTTCACATTGCTTATTTTTGTTTTATCTAAATTGTTTTGTTTGTATTGTGGTTATTTTGGTTTTTCTCAATTGCTTTGTTCCATGTCTGTCTATATTTATTTATTTTTATATATTTTCAATGCTATCTTTGTTTTGTAGAACTGTTCTTCATTTTTGATTCTTTTGTTCATTTTTTATTTATATTTGTTGCTATTCTTTCATATTTGCTTGATGTTGTTCATTGTCTGTGTAGATTTTGTCTGTTATGTGGATTTTCTGCTCATCATTCACTTCTGTCATTTTGTCATTATTTTTACTTTTTGTTCGTTTTTGAACAAATTTGACAAAAGTGACTTAATGACTGTCGGAGGTGGAACCAGTTGAGAACCACTGCTCTTATATGAACACATCATAAGCTTCATTTTAAGCAGTGATGGGTAGTACTCAAGTACATGGTTTTAGAGAATACATTTTACATGTTACATTTGTGGTGGTACTTCTACTCAGGTACATTTGTTCACACAAATTAGTGAGTAGGAATCAGTTTCAGAACACATCCAGACTTTTTCATCCAGAAACTGAAATAATAAACAAATTAATCAACAGAATGACCAACATTAAACTATGTGATAATATATCAATGAAATATTCAAAATGAGGGGAAAAAATGAATGAAATATCAACAAAATGAACAAAATAAAAGCAAAATCAACATTATTTTGAAAGTCCACTATGAGTCCATGCCTCTTTGTTATGCTCTTGAACAAGATGGGCATACCAATATCAACACAATAAGTAAAAATAAGTAAAATATTTGATAAGATTTTAAGAAAATTAGCAAGATGTCAACAAAGTAAAAAAAAAGTGCAACTGAATAACAAAATAATAAAAAAATGAACAGCATTAGAAAAATAATAAATGCAATTTAAAGAACTATACTACTATAACCTGAAAATACTTAATTAATTTCAATTATATTAGGCCATCTTAAATAACATAATATTTAACAGAACAAGGTTAGGGTTAGGTAACCCTAACACCTAGTCCGATAAAGTAATCTAACCTCCATTTACCCAATTTACTCACTACTTTTTTAATTTACTCTTACTCAAGTACTGTTTATTTTTTATCAGTACTTCTAATTCTACTTGAGTCATTAGAATTACAAAGTAACAGTAGGTTTACTTGAGTACTGCTCCTGTTTTCCGAGTACTGCTCCTGTTTTCCCACTACTGGGTGCAGGTTTTGTTTGAAGAGGGCGTTTTTCGTCAGGCATGTCCTGGTCCAGCTGAAAACTTTTTAGAATCAAACAGGTCATTTTCTTATTTCTGGTGAATTGTTGATGTACAGATTTGCTGCATAAATTTATGAAGTGAACAGAACAAAATAATATATAAGAAAATCAAAATGAGATCATGAAAATGATCAAAATTAGCAACTAAATGAGCAAAAATTGAACAGAAGAATCAAGAATATGAATAAAAATGAACAAAATAAGTAGCAAAATGAATTACAAAGGAACACACCACTGATTTTTAGCATGTTTTGTATAAATGCTACAGCTTAAAAGTAGAAAATTTAGAAATCCTAGACTATCAGAAAAGGCTTATCATTTATAATTATTTATCTTCTAAGCAAGAAGCTGCATTTGCACTAATTTCAAAGCGTTTCTTGCATGAGCATGTTTTGAAATGCTCCGGTCCAGATTTCTATCTCCACCTGAGATACCAACTTCTGGCACAAGTTACATTTTGGGCTCGTCTTATCTGCTTCACATAAACAGTTAAAGCCTCATTGCTGTAACTGTTTATTACCTCAAAGTGTGCGAAGGTAAAAATATCAGACGTGGTATCTGAAACAATCTAATTAATTTAGCCGAGTTAAGGGCAAGCAGCTTTATCAGGGCAGAAACAAACGCTAAAAATAACACTGCTGCACCTCTACTTTAACGGTCGATAAAACTATTGATCCTGACTTTGATCTGTTCCGCTGTGCAGGACCTCCAGCAGTGCCAGACATATGCTGAGGTTCTCCTTTCAACCCGATGCCGCTCTTATGTTTTGTGCATGGCGGGGGAGGAAAGTGGCGGTTTAGACTCTTGAGGCTGTCCCCGGATGGTGGGCTCTCAAATGCACTGAACTGTCTGCAGAATGTAGCTTGAAGGATGTGAAATATTCTCCTCTTTTGTGCTGTTCGTTTTTCTTTTAATCTCACCATCTCACTCTCTCTCTCACCAGATTGTATCAGGATAGACTGTAATCTCAGTAAGTGTCTCCTATGATTATTTACTGTACCATAATTGACAGAACATGCGTTGTAGTCTAACCGTGTGCCTCTTGATCTATTCCCTTATGAAACACACGTAATTTGTTTATCCCCCCTCCCCGTCTCCTTGTTTACTGTTGATGCTGCTCTCGAGAATTATTACAAAGATAGAAATAAGAATGAGTCTTCACTGTGAAGTGGCTGTGTGGCTGAATATAATGAGATCTTTTTGCTTTGCACTCATGGTATCCATATTTTAATAACTATTCAAATTGCAGATAATAATACTACAGTCAAGTGTAACTAACTTTGACATACAGACATCTGCTGTTGTTCAGCCATTGAGCTATCATTCATTTAGCTGTGACTAATTTGTGCGCATAGGTTGATAATTGCTTAGAGCTAAAGTACAATCAACAATTATTTGTAGTGGGAGAGGCACAGCTTGGTTTTCCAGTCTTATTAGTGCACAGAATAAATTTATTTTGTAAAGTGGGATATTGGACCACAGCGGTACAGCTAATATCAGTGAAAAAGTTAGCCTTACATCTGATCAATAGATGAGCATGAGACAACACTGTGAGCCTTCAGAACGATTTTTATGTCAATATTAACATGTTGGAGGTTGTGGTTTTTTGTACATATTGTGAAAAAGACATAGTTACTACATGAATCTTCCTTATACAGAATTTCTGTGATGTAGGTGTCCATACCCCGATTAAAAGTTTGTTTCCTTTAAGTTTTCACTGGTGGCAGACGTCCCAGTGTGTGTGAATTCAGTCTCCTTTTACTATGTCAATCTCTTGAAAAGGTCAGTTTTTGTTCTTTCTTCAAGTCCAACAACATGATGATATGTTTAATGTTATGTGTAAAAATAGACTTTTGGGTGAAAATGAGTAAAAAAAATGACCAAAATGAACGATAAAATCAGTAAAAATGACCAAAATGATGAATAAAATGAGTAAAAATCACCAAAATAATCAATACAATGAGTAAAAATTACCAAAATAACCAGGAAAATGTAAAATTTTGAACAAAATAATCAGGAAAACTAGTACATGTTAACAAAGTAATCAATAATATGAGAACAAATGAACAAACTAATCAAGAAAATGTATCATCTTGAAGAAATTAATCAATTAAATGAAAATGGAGAAAAGATCACAAAAATGACTACAAAATGAATAAACTAACCAAGAAAACTTGCAAGGCTAACCAGGAAAATCAGAAAAAAATGAACAAAATCATCAAGAAATTTGAAACATTGAACAAAATAATAAAAAAAAGTCAACAAAATTAACAAAAACGATGAATAAAATGAAACAATGAACAAAATGAGCAAAAATAAATGAGCAAAAATAAAATAAAGATCTTTGTTTTTAGATCTATCTAACAAAGGTCTTTGTTAGATAGATCTTTGTTTTTCTTCATCGTTGACTGTCACACCATGCTGTGAAGTACAGTAAATGAATTCCAACAACCAGGAAAATGAGGAAAAAGCTCAACAAAACATTCCATAAAGTGAGTGAAAATGAATATAAAATGGTAAAGAAAATGATTAAATGAACAAAATAAGCAAAAAATAAGCAACAAAATGAGCAAAAACATGCCAAATGATCAAGAAAATGAACAAAATAATCAAGATTTCTATCAGACTTTACTGGATTGCTGAAAAAATACAGCCCTACTGAAACCTGAAGCAGCCTCTAGGTTTACATGTGTACCTTAAATCAGATGCAGTTTATCCCTCTGTACCTAAGAGCCCTATCACTGGTAAAAAGAAATCATTAAGGCCTGATCAATGAGAAATACTGTCGTGTATTTTGCCCTCTAAATTCTCATTAGCGTGCCATACTGTATCTGCAGCTAAGAATAGCCAGTAGCATCTGTAATGCTCTCCTGTTTCAGAAACATTTATCCAAAGCAATCACATTGCTTGTTTACCTGTTCAGATTCGCTTTTAAGTCTTTCCCTGCCAGTGCCAGCATTTTTGATGATTTTTACTCAGCTTCCAAGACCCATAGTAAATGATTCTTTATGAGTAGAGAGACATTGCATCAGAAGGAAGAACAGGCCTTTCATTTAAAGAAAAATACATTTTTTATATTTATATTATAAAAAATATTTTCACTTCAAGTGTTCTTTTTATTTCCTCACTTGTACATTTGGTCATTTTCATTAAAAAACAGAATTTCGAGGAAAAAAATGAAGAAAAAAAAATGCATGTTTGTCCATAGTAAACACTGTGTCCTTTCCTTCCAGTTTCTGTCAGATCATATTCTCTGCTTGTTTTTTTCACCTTAAAACATCATATTGGTTCACAAGATGCATAATGAGAGAATATCTTGTCATTGGTGCAGAATGAGATAAATGTGAATCATGATGCATTTTTACACATTTACATCTCTAGTAGGAATTATTAGTCCATACACTGAATCCTGCAATCAGGCTGGACAAATCATAAAGCAGTGCTGGTCATGGGAATGTTCAAGATGACCAATTTTATTCTTAAAATGAGGAAATGACGTCCTTTTGATTCGTCAGAGATTCCACATCCATGAGTCATCACCTGCCATCTGATACCCTTACAATTCCCACCACACATTTTAATGAATAAACTGTATAAATATGTAAAATGCAAATAGTTTTTCACTGTGAAAAATGACTAAACATGCGAAGTCACACTACAGTGAAGACAAATGCATCCGTCAAGTACAGCTTGATGACATGGCATTCCATTGATTTCACATAATTCTATTGATTAAAAGGCGGATGAAAGCCAATGGCAAGTTTTCCTCCGTATTAACAGAATTGATTTTTTATGGAATCCCAAACACTCATGAAATGGAGAGGCACAGTAGCTTATAATACAATAACTCATGGATTCATGATGTAAATTGTTGCACTCACCTGATAGCGAGACTCAGGCAATTTAAGTTTGGTTCCTGCTACAGCAGCGCGAGAAATAGATAAAAGCTGTTGCCGGTGGAAAGGTGAATGACTCTGTGATAGAGATCGTCCCATACAGAGGAGGCTCGGGAAATGCTCATAATGAATATCACTATAATCGAGTGCTGGCTGAAAGTATTTCCAACCCTCATATATGAAGAATTACTACATTCCATGAAATACAACTGTTTGGTGGAGACATCTGACTATAGTTCAGTATTTACGATAATTAGAGACGATGATGACAATGCACTACAACCACGGCTGACTCTAGGGTCAGGACTTACAGTGGACTGATTGCAGCAACAATGCTTTTAATGAGCTACTGTTAACATTTCATTTAATTAATATTTTCAGGTTCAGCCTCTTAAGGCCCAAAGATAAGATATCTACTGCAAGCAAACTGATTATATGCCACGAGATTACAATTTTGCATTTTGAGACTGAATGAAAAAATAAATATGCTGTTTGCAAATGCATTTAACCCTCATTTTCTTGACTATTTTGTTAATTTCTGTTTGTTTTTAAGGGGTTTATTTTGTTGCTTGTGTTCAGTTTGGATCTTTTTTTGTTCATTTTATTCATTTTTGTTCACTTTCTCCAAAAAGAAAAAAGAAAACTGCATTTGTGTTAATTTTTGTTCCTTTTGCTGCTGTTCTTGACTATCCTATTCCTTTTTTTAGTTCAGGTTTGTTCATTTGTTGCTTGTTTTACTCCTTTTTTGATAATTTTCGTTCATTCTTTTTTTATTTTTGCTGATTTTTCTCACTTTTTTGTTCATTTTTGCTCATTTTCTTCAAAAAGAAAAAATGATTCCATGTTCCTTTTGTTTGTTTTGCTCCTGTTTTTGACCAGCTATCTTTTTTCCTCAATCTCTGGGATGATTTGATTGTTTTTTTATTTCTGTTTTGTTCATTTTGTTTCTTGTTTTATTCATTTTCTTATGTTTTTGTTTTTTCTTTTTCCTCACTATTTTTTTCTTTGTTGTTCATTTGTTCCAGAAAGAAAACCTTGGATTCATGCTCCCTTTTTTCCATTTGCTCCTGTTCTTGAATATTTGTCTTTTTTCTTAATTTTTGGGATTATTTGTTTCTTTTTAGTTTAGTTTTATTCATTTTGTTGCTTATTTTACTCATTTTGTAATCATTTTTGTTCTTTATTTTTTCATGTTAATTCTTTTCTTTATTTTTGCTGAATTTGTTCAATTTTGTTAATTCTCCCCAGAAAGAAAAAGAAAACTGCATTTGTGTTCCTTTTTGTTCCTTTTACTCCTGTTCTTAACTATCCTTTTCCTTTTTTCATTCAGTTTCATTCATTTTGTTGCTTGTTTTATTCATTTAAAAAAATTATTCTGTTCCTTGATTATTTTGCTAATTATTTTCTATATTTTTAACAAATTTCGTCACTCTTGTGTTATTTTTTGTTCATTTTCTCCAAAATGAAACATAATTTTTGCTCCTCGTGCCCCTCTATCTTTTTTGCTTATTTCTGGGATAAGTCCACCTTTTTTTTATTTTGTTGCTTGTTTTATTCATTTTATAATAATTTTTCTTCCTTTCCTTGTATGTTTTGATCATCTGTTCTTTATTTTTGTTTAATTTCTTCACAATTTTGTGTATTTTTGTTCATTTTGTGGACTATTTTGTTTGATACCGAGAAAAAACTACCAAAAAGCTGAAATCTACAGCATATTTCGGAATATAATGACATAACTTTTTAGGCTGAAACAAAATATATAGGTGTCGAGCCACTCAAACACATTCATCATGTACTAAAGCAGAATTGATAACTCACAGTGTGTAATTTTGGCTCATGGTAATCTATTGATCTATGTGTAAACTTGATTTGTTTATAGGATCAGGGCTGATTTTACTGTTAAGACAGATTTAATACATGCATATGAACATGGTGAGTACCAGTCCATCATATTAAATGGGTGACGTATTTCTGCAGTCAAGGTAAGTACTCTGTGAGTGTATGCGTTTGTGTGTGTGTGTGTGTGTGTGTATATGTGTGTGTGTGTGTGTGTGTTTAAGTGTAAAGATAACAAGATGTATAAAAATTAACACTGATTTTAACACTGAACTTATTTTAAATAGGTACCACATGAATGAATGATATGATGGGAACAAAATTATGTTGAAAAGTCAATGTAAAATAAAACTAAAATTATGGAGACTTAACAAAATATACAGGAAATGGACAAAGTGAGCCTAAAAAGAGTCCAATAATCCACAAAGGTTAAGAAAAATAATCCAAACATGAACAAAGTAATCATGATGAGAAAATATGAAAAGAAAAATCCAGATGATCAAAAGTCAATGAAATCATCAGGAAGATTATTAAGAATTATTGAGAATCAATGAAATTAAGTTATTAAGAAAATGATATAAAATTAATAATATAATCAGGAAAATGGTCACATAATGAAAGAAAGTTGAACAAAATGATCCGGGAATTGATTAAATATGAAGAAAAGTAGCATAGAAAATTAGCAAAATATCCAGAAAATGCAGCAAGGTGACTCACATAAACCACAAGGGTTAAGAAAAATAGTCCAAACATGAAGAAAATAATCACAATAATAATAACATATGAAAAGGAAATCCAGAACATGATCGAAAATGAATGAAATTATTGGGAAAATTGAAAAGAATCAACAAAATTATCAAGAAATTGATAAAGAATGAACAAAATAATATAGATAATGATTAAGAATCAGTGAAATAATCAAGAAAATGAATAAAATATGAACACAATATTCTTGAAAAATATTAATCAATGGAATAATCAAAAAATGATCAAAACTGAACAAATTCATCGGGAAAATAGTCAGAAAGGAAAGAAATATGAACAAAACAATAAGGACAGTGAGCAAAAAAGAACAAAAATAAAATCAAGGAAAAAAATGACCATGAAAAAGACAGAAGAAAACAGGTTGTGGTCCTATATTTGGGAAACACAATGCACCATTGCCCCTGTATACTGTACACTTACAAAATAGTCATTTATAACCTACTGTAATAGCAACTGAAAACATCAAATTTCAAAAGACATGACTGATGTTCTTATTGGATGTGACGCTTTATTCCGTCTGCTAATGTGACAGCATGTCTTGTGGACCAGCAGATGGCATTGTTCCATCACGCTCCGAGAACGTGCACTGGATCTGCACCACCCCCTGTACAACATTAATCATCTTCCTGATCAAGTACACGCAGCTATGCTACACTGGTGACCTTTCTAAGGTTTTTATGCTGCACAGAGAAGGAGATGTGGCTTATTAATGGATTCTATAGTATAATACAAGAAGATAAAGCCAAATTTGAAGTTACAGAATCATCTGCTTGAACAACTGTGATTTAAGAGAGCTCGATTATCTGGGTGAAATACAACGTGCTCCACAGACTTGTCATGAATTTTTAATATTCTACCTTTTTTAGAGGGAAGTACAGTATCTTGTGGGTATTTTGTCTGGCTATCCTCTGAAGGAATCTGAGACGAGAGCATCTGGAAACTGTGTCTGAATTTACAGTGGGAGGGTAATGTTTAGGAGAATAAATACTGCAGTAGAGCAGCCATAGGCGTAGGTTTCAGGGAGGAATATTTGAAAAATGTCCATTTGTCCCCCGTGATAAAACAATTTAGTTGGCATGCAGCCCTTTTGTCTCTAAAATCCTGCTTTACGCTAGTATGCCCAGCTTTGCCTCATTGTTGCTTAATTTCATGCTCTTGATTACTTTTTAATTTATGTTGATTTTTAGAAGATTTTGTTTGTTTTGATGTACTGTTATGAATGACAGGAAAACAGGAAATGAGCAACAATGAACAAGATAATCAAGAAAATTAACAGAATGATCAGAAAAATGATCAACAAGGAACAAAATCACCAGGAAAATGAACAAAGTTATCAAGGGAAAGAACAAAATAATCAAGAAAATGATCAAAATTAACAAAATAATCAGGGAAATGAGCAAAAATTAGAAAAAATAATCAAGAAAATGATGAAAAATAAACAAATAATTACAAAAATGATCCAAAATGAACAAAATTATCAGGAAAATGAACAAAATAATCAAGAAAATGATCAAAAATGAATAAAATAATGAGAGAAAAAGTCAAATATTAACAAAATAAGCAGGAAAATGATCAGATCAAGAATGAACAAAACTATCAGGAAAATGAACAAAATTATACAGAAATGATTAAAAATTAACAAAATTATCAGGACAACTATGCAAATGAACAGAAATAGGGAAAGGGTCAAAAATGAAAGAAAAGTGAACAAAATAAAATGATGAAGGATCAAAAGTTGATATGCATAAAAATAAAAACTGACTCTTAGAAGATGTTAATTTTGGTTCAGAGCTTATTTTGTTCATTTTGATGTACTGTTGTGAACAGAAAAATGAACTGCTTTGCTTATTTTAAGCTCATTTTGTTGCTTCTTCATTTTTATCACTTTTTTGATCATTTTTTATACTTTGTTGATCATTTTGTTCAATTTGTCTCTTTTTTGTTTGTTCTTATTTGGTTCATTTTGTATTCTCTTGGTTAGTTTCTTCATTGCTGTGCATTGTCTTGATTATTTCCTTCTTTTGTTGAATTCTCTTGAATATCTGTATGTCTAATTGTATTCTTAATGATTTTGTTCATGTTAACAATTTATTTCCTTGATTATTTTTTTCAATGTTGCTTTTCCCAGTTATTTTAATTCTTCCTCATTTTCTTGATTATTTTGTGGGGGGGGGGGGGGGGGGGGGGGGGGGGGGGGGG